>CAODLS011505685.1:0-12097 GCA_948243855.1 Flueggea neowawraea
AACCGAAGCATCACACTGAAGCAAGATTCCCAAAACTAAATCACCAACATTGACACAAAAATTATTTGGCATGTTCTCAAGCAAAACCGCATCAACTTTTTGGCCTTGATCATCAAGTGGATGAAGTACAAATGGAAGCAATTCTACAAGAAATCTTATGGAAAAGGCAAAAATAAAGAAGGTTTGCCATATGGGGTACTCATCACTGAGATCCTTCAAGAAAATGGGATTGATCTATTAGGAGAAGAGTTTCAAGAAGTGCCTTATTCTTGGTTTTTCAACAAAACCAACTTGGGCAATACTCGAATGATTAAGACTTTAAACCAAGGTTGGATTCTTGGAGCTCATATTAGGTTGGAGATGGATCAACTAGCCTTTGCAAGAGATAGATATCATATCCTCACTCCTATTTATCACACCATTGGTAGTTCCCATGATTGAAGAAAAGGGTCTAGTGGTGCCAGCTATTCTCGAGAAATCGTTAGTGTTGAGAAATTCAAGAGAATTGAGTCAAAGTTTGAAAAATTTTTGGGCTTTGTTAGTGATATATGGACTTGGATGAAGGAGGCTAAATGAACCAACAATGACGTCGCTCCTTTTACTTTCACATCACGTCCTCCACCGGCTCCATGATCTAGTCTTGGACTATTAAGGATCAACATCTCATGCATTTTCATAAATATGCATTCTAGATGAACCTTTATATTATTTGGAAAATTTGTATGCCTATTTTCATGTTCTAACTTAATCGGTTTATATTTTGGCCAATTTGTAGGCCTATCTTCATTGTTTAATTTTACTCTTGTATGGATGCTTTGATGTTATTTAATGATGTTACTTTGATGAAGTTTAATGAAGGTCTATGCTTACTTTGTTATTTCTACCCTTTTGTTGATGACAAAAAGGAGGAGAAAAATGGAGGTTTAACGAAGTTTTCTAATGCATAAAATGATTCATTTCCTCATCAATTTTTTTTTATTTCTACCCTTTTGTTGATGACAAAAAGGGGGAGAAAAATGGAAGTTTGATGAAGTTTTTTAATGATTAAAATGATTGATTATTCTTGAAAAAAATTTCAATCCTTAATGATGCAATTTTTCATGAAAATTTGATAAGGAATAAATGTTTTATTAAGGGGAGTTATATTGAGTTGTTATGAATATGGACTAACCAATGTGACAAGGTCAAAAACCTTGATCAAATTTTCAATCTTGGTGTCTTTGATAGATTGGGAAGGGGGACGGGGGGTATCTCCATATTTTGTCATTATCAAAAAGGGGGAGATTGTTGAACTAAGGGTGATTAACATTCAAGTCCCTTTATGTTTTGATGATAAACAAAATGGTGTTTGATACTTTGGTGAATTATTCATTCTCGCAATGAACTCGAGCAATGTTGTTATCTCACTCGAGTAATAGTAGGCGTCACTGGAGCAATCCATTCCATGTTTCACTCGAGTAACATAAATCTACTCATTCGAGTAATTAACTGTTTATATCACTCGAGTAACTAAAATGATCCCACTCGAGTAATCAATGTTCCATATCACTCGATTAATCTTGTTTCGCCACTCGAGTAACATTGTTGAGGCATTAATGTGGAAAAATATACTCGAGGAACAACATCCATCACTCGAGTAATTCAATTGACCAGTTGACATGAAGAACATCATCTCACTCAATTAACAGGTTTGGTCACTTGAGTAATCAATTGAAGATAACATTATTATATGTCGAGGGTTGTTGGTACCAACGGTTCGAAAAGATGCTCACTCCAGTGAGTCATATTGCTCATTCGAGTAACACAGTGTAAAAGTCGATTTTGAAGAATAAGCTCACTCGAGTAATGTAAAGGTGTCACTAGAGTAAGACACTGTGTTAGAGGCATTTAATGCTCAATTTCTCTATCTCACAACGGCTCCAATCAATTCCTCAACGGCTCTTTGGACTTGGAAAGCTATATATACTTCAAGGGGACTTCAAAAAATGTCTTGGAACTCTTGAGCATTTATTTCTTACAACAACCAAACATCAAATCATTGATTTCTCTCATTTATTGATACAAGTGTATTGCTCTTTTATTTTTATCTTCATTGCTTGTATCACTCGCTTATAGAATGTTGGTGAGTGTTTGTTAAACACATTTTTAAGAGTGATTATGAGTGGGATCAAAGGGTAGATCCTTAGGTTGGTTTTTATTCTTGAACTGAAATCAAGAACCTTGTAAGAGTTCTCATTTGGCTAGAAAGTGAAGTTGTAATCTTTGTGAAGATTGATAGTGGAAATTCTCAGTTGTGATACTTAGATAGTGGACGTAGGCATCGAGGTGGTCGAACCACTATAAGTTCTTGGTGTTCTTTCTTTTATTGCATTCATTTTGAAAAAAAAGTTCAAAGCTACTCTTACCACACTATTCAACCCCCCTTCTAGTGTGGTTATTGACTCTACACTGATGATATCCCGAACTCAAGTTGATCTTAGAAAACCATTGTGCACCCTGCAACTGGTCAAACAAATCATCTATCCTCAGAAGCGGATATCAATTCTTCACTATTTCCTTGTTCAACTGTCGATAATCAATACACATATGGAGACTTCCATCCTTCTTCTTTACAAAAAAGACCAAAGTTCCCCAAGGTGAAACGCTCGATCGAAAAAATCCCATGTCCAACAACTCTCTCAACTGAGTCTCTAACTCTTTCAGCTCTGCTGTCACCATCCAATATGGTGAAATCAATATCAGATCGGTATCAGGATGAACCTCAATAGAAAACTCAATCTCACGCTATGGCGAATTCTCGAAAGCTCCTCAGGAAACATATCAGAAACTCTCGCACAACTGGTTCCCCGTCCAGTCTCAATTCTGAACTCTGCTGCTCGACGAGTGCAAAAGCCAAATATGCCTCGCAACCTCAGTGAATCATCTTCTCGACTCTAACAGCTGATACATAACCTAAAACCATGCTATCTCACCCACCCTGATGACAGAACTCCGTCTGACCAAGTGGTCGAAAGTATACACTCTTGGCAAAACAATCTAAGGTGGCGTGCCAAGTCGAAAGCCAATCCATACTGAGTATCACATTGAACTCACCCATATCCAATATGGTAAGATCGAGAGTGAACTCGTGCCCCTCATAGGCAATCACTAAATCCCGAACCTCAGAATTAACCACAACCTTGCTACCCAGAGGTGAAAAAACCTCTAATAACCTGAGTAGTGGATACACTACTAACCCAGCATGCTCAACAAAATATGGCGTGATAAATGAATGAGATATACCAGAATCAAATAAAATATGCAAAAGAACTAGAAATGGATAACGTATGAGTAACTGTAACATTAGAGGTATGAGCCTCAAGTCGGGTCATATCATACACTCTGACCTACTCTCCTACAACAGAAGTACTTTGACAGGCCTGCCCCTGCCTGAACCCTGCCCAAACTAGCCATGACTCCCTGAGACTATCGCGCCTCTACCAAAATCTCTGTCAGCTCTAGTGCTAGCAGTGATTGAATCTCCGACCACTGACTGCACTATCTGTGATCTGGTGCCATGCTTCACAGGACACTCAACCACTTATGCCCTGGCTGTCTGTAATGAAAACAAAGACTTGTTGCCTTTGTACAAACTCATGAGTGTCTCTTCCCACATGTCTCACAAGACGGATGTGGGCCCTTAGAACCATGTCTCCTTGCACGCCCAACTGGCGGTGCCACACTAACTGTCTAAAAACTCTGACTCTGCTTTTGGCCTTTAGAGGAATGTTTGCACCTCTGCTCAAGCTGACTACTCTGACCTTGGGCCTGTTGGCCTCTAGAAGAACTTTCTGTCTTGGTCCTCATGGGCTCCATCGAACGCCTCTCGTTCTGATACTTTATACCTCTCTCAGCCTTTGTCATCTGTAAAATGATAGTATAGTTCTAAGTTGGCACCACTATACTAATCTTGGTTAGCAACCTATTCAAGAACTTTCTTGCCAAGGCCTCATCACTACGGGCCTCTGGTGGATCATATCGACTCAACTTATTGAATCGATCATCATACTTTGTCACTAACATACCGGGTTCTTTCTCGAACTAGGTGAACTGGTCTTCCTTCTTATCCCTCACACTTCAGGGAAGGACAGACAAAGTGAGCTCATTCTTGAACTCATCCCACATTTTGTCACCATCTAGCCGCTCGTCCATCCAGAAGAAATGTGGCAATATGGATCCTTGTAGTATCATCAGTGAGTTCCATCACATCAAAACAGCTCTCAACATTGAAGGTGAAAATCTCGAGATCCTCTCCCATCACCCTTACAAATCTCGACAGACTAAGCTTCAAAAATCTATTAAGACGAGACTCAACATCTGTCTGTGACTTCTGGGAAGCTACAACTGATGCTAGAGCACCAACTGTCATCGACTGAGGTGAAAGAACTGGTGTTGCCGCTGCTGGCAGAACTTTCTGACCTCCAGTAACCTGACTGACTAACATAGCCTCGACTCGAAGGAGAACCTGGGTAAAGTGCTCAAACCATCAATCAGACTTGTTGGTGGTGGCTACTGATGAGGCTGAGGTACTGGAGTAGTAACCTCTTGCACACTGTGCGCATCACGTTGATCATGCAGATTGGCGACAGAATGAGAGACGGCATCGACAAGCATACGCCTAGGCCTCCATTGACCTCTACCACGGCGTTGATCCATAGCTACATGCAATCAAGCAAAATCGAATATGCAATGCCAATGTAAATGATTGACACAGTACCAAGTCAAAGATCAAAATGTATACAGAAGCAAAATTGAACTAACTCAATCAAATATACCTAAACTCCACACCGACCCTAGACTTCCGAAACCTAGTGGCTCTGATACCACCTTTGTCATGACCCATTGTGAGCCCGTGACCAGCATACCTCTGTGGGAGCCCGACCTATCCCGCGCAAGCCTCAAAGATCATAACATACTACCCAAACAAATCAGATTATCAAAACATTTAATAAAACATTTCTTATACGGAAACATGATAAAACATGTATGATTTTATGAGAAATCAAATATACGAATAAATATGTGGAATCAATGTAAACATATATCAAAATCCAAAATGGAAACCCGGTAACCCAGCTACATCCTAGTGCAGAGCTCTAACAAAACAAAAGACGAGCCCGGACAAAAGGGGCATCACTAACCAAAAATGCCTCACTGGAATGACGGGATGCAGAACAAGTTGTCGAAGCGAAAATTTGTGAACCTGCTCACTAGGAATCATGCAAAAAGAGAAACAAAGGGGGTTAGAGCCCAGTGAGAAATAACACTCCAGATCACCTCATACGTGTATCACAAAGACTGTTTTGAAAATGGTTCAAAACTACCCCAAGCAGATATAATTTAGTATATATATATAAATACATGCTATATAGGTATAGCCTTTCCAAATCGTTTCACAAAGAAAGCAATCACATACACAGAGGCATATAAAATTATTTTCATTTTCAGAGTCAAAACATATATACAGATATATGGGACCAAATCAGAAGCATGCATCTAGCACTAATATATATATATATATATATATATATATCAATTCCAAAATAGAATCTGATTAATCCACATAATCAGTTTATCATTATCCAATACTTAGTAGTCAAATTTCAAAATATGTGTCGAGCATAACAGAAAACATATACAATTTGATACACAACCTATGTGTCTGAAACTGTTATTCACTCACCTGGAAATATAAGTGAAAACACCAGTCATGCCCAACTCATCGGTGGCTGGTCTATCATGCAAAAGTAGGAAGCTTAACAAAACAAATATATATCGATAGATATATCAGAAGCAAATTCAAATGCGGTATTGTGGCCATACCATATGCATGATGTGCAAATGTAGATGTGGCTCTCAAAAGATCCCAAATGATCCATAACGAATGATAATCTATCACTCTGGATCCAAAATCCAAATTCTATGAAAAATTACAATTTGGTCCTCGACTAGTGTAAAATTATGCTTTAGTCCCTGGGACTTGACAAATTGTAAACTAGTCCTCAAACTATTCTAGGATAGCCAACTAGCTTTTCCAACATACGTCTTAGGTACACTCCACGTACTTCCTATGCTCACAACGTACGTTATAAGGCTCAAAATGAATTTAGAAGGTTATGTCCTGACAAAATGCATCACAACGTACGTTAAAGAATACATAACGTACGTTGTTCAACAATAACATACGTTGTGCATAATTCAACGTACGTCGATCTTCATTTCCTTCAAACCCAGATAACGTAAGTCTCAAACTTCCATAACGTATGTTGGCTACACTTAAACTTCCTTATTCGATGTTCCTAACTACCAAACATGTTTTGGACCATTCCCGAGGTTCCATAACACCCAACCTTACAAAAATACATCCATTAAATGTCTTCAACAACCAAAAAATCCAAACATTACTAAAACATTCCATAATCAAGTTGAGACTGGACAAGGTTCAATCAAAATCGAACATGGTTCAACAGAGGACCTAGTTAGAACTGAACAGAGCGCTACAGAGAAACTCATTAGAATGGATGGGTATTACATACTTCCCCCTTAAAAGAAATTCATCCTCGAATTTCCATAAGATTCAGATCAGAAAGATTATAGAGATACACAGAATGCTATCAGAACTCTAGACCTACATCTAGTTAAAACCCGATATCCTAGAATCAAAAATCAACATAAATCTCCAAATCATGGCGTACTTCATAGCTCTGACAGAGCACTCACAAAGACATCAGCTATGTCTCAACTAACAATTCCAGACTATTCATGCCCAACATGCTGACAAACAGAGAGGATACAAACCATGTAGATGCAGATACTGAAGGTACCGACATATGCAGATACAGACACAGAAGATGCAGATATATACAGAGACTGGGACAAATGGCATAGAGTTAGACAAGCACAGATTCGCATGTGCAACTCAACAAAGTGAAGTTCCTCTAGAGCTTCCACTCACACTAGGCAAAATATGGTTACTTGTTACACAACATTCTACAGTCTGAGCATTGCTCTATTAATGCCTATACCTAGAACGACGATTGCTATAGTACAATTTGAACTGAGTAAACTCCAACTAACTTCTAAGATCGGATACAGAACGGCTCTGAGACAGAATTCTTAAGAACAAAACCTAAGATTCCAGATATGACAAAGGTACAGAAGAGTCAAATGTGCATATTCTCAAAGCCAATGAGTTATATGCCCAAGAATATAAACTCACACACTTATCAAAGAGCATACTCCAGAAGTTCCAACAGACAACAGAATATACAAAGCAAAAAGGAAATGAGCTAGACAGCTCTCAACAAGATTAAAAGGGTAATGTACAACTTGCAAATCAACCCAACAGCAACCACAGAGTGTGAAAAAGGCAACAGATTCAGGTATTATTGACAGAGATAGCATAAGGATCCAAAAGACACTACTTTTGAAAACTTCAAATTCTTCGAATTTCCATCATCCAAATACAATATTGGACAACACCTCTCAATATTTTTTGACTTCCACGTATCACGATACATCGCAAAACCTTCAGAACTCAGTGTGTACTCAATACTGGAAACACCCTTCAACACCTCTCGAGCTTTGTTCGCTCGACTTAGATCATACACCTTTCAATTCCTTCAACTGAGGCTCAAACTTTTTTAATTCCACCAGAGACATCCAATATGGTAAAATCGATACCAGGTCAACACCAAACCAAACCTTCCAGACCAAGTGGAAATCCCGAAGATTCCTTAGTAACATATCAAAAAATTCTGCATTGCTAGTACATTTTTCCTAAACTCATTTCCGAGCCTTTGAGGCTCGGTTGGCTTGAAGCCAAACACAATTTACCAGCACAATAAGTTATTCTTTCTGCCCTGATTACTGACAAACTTATTTTGATACCAAGTTCATTTAGCTAAGGCATAGATATTTAGACATGATAGAACTTCTAAGAATTTTCCAATGAATGCCACTAGACAAATATATTCCAACAGAATGTGAAGCACAATGGAATGCGCAACACCAAGGTCAAGCAACATGCTTACATAGATATACTGAAGTTTAAAAGACAATCGTGAAAAATTATGCAAAATTTCACAGAAGTCCAAAAGGATACATACTGAATTATGCAAAAGCATATTGAAGGTTCAAAAGGGATACATACTAGAATTATGAAAAAGAATACATAAGTTTCAAAGTGTTGATTAAGAAATTATACAGAAGTTCTCGAAAAGAAGATACAAGTTGCTATAGCAACTGAGGCTTGAACCTCCTAACGAGTCGAATAATAGCCCTGAAATTGACTTCTTCCTACTGCGCCATCATATCCAAAAGGAATGAAATCCTCTGGTTGTCCACCCCCAAAAGATTGTGAAGCACCTTTAACATTGTTCGTGCCTCAAACCATAGATTGCCCCTCTTGGGACTCGATAGCAAGTCTACGAGGAAAATCGGCTATCATGTGTCCCAGTTTCCTATAGAAGTAGCAGTTGCACTTTTTCTCGCCACACTGCCTAAGGTGTTTCCTCTCACACCTACTTCACCAATGAATTCTTCCTCTGCTTGTGCTTCCAACACTTGGAGTTTCGCTCTAAACCTGGCGCGTACGCCTAATTGCACTACACCAACATTCTGATTGTTACTAAACTTTCTACATTGCCCGGAGAAGATACTAAGCCTCTGCCTATATTGGCTACCCTGACCTCCACTTTGATGGCCACTAGATGATCCTCTGATCCTACTCTTTTTAAGAGTTACCTCTGGGTGTCTCTCATCGACATACTCAATGGATCTTGCAGCTTCAACAATCTTTCCCATTGTTTTCAGTCAAATAGTTGATACCAACCTAACATACCCTGATAATAAACCCTTTTGAAATTGACCCATCAATGTCGTCTCAGTATGACATTCCTCTGGCGCATACCTACTGAGATCTCTGAACTTCTCTTCATACTCAAACACGGACATCCCCTCCTCCTGATGAAAATCATTGAACTCATCTGCTTTCTTATCCCTAATACTCTGAGGAAGGATAAAAAGTATGAGCTCATTCTTGAACTCTGCCTAAGAGATGTTTCCTTTTCTTTCAAAACCTTGCCACCATACCATCGCACGACTGCCCAAAGTAATGCTGCATATCTGATCCTGTAATATTTTGCCCGTTCTAGCTATATTTCCTATAGCAATTGGAGTTTCGATTGTTGATCATAGATGATCATCCTAATTGAGAGTGTGGAGCTAGATTGATAGTTGATTAAGTTGATAAGCGTGTAGGGTTTGTGTTCTGGAACCTTGAGGAGCAAGTCTGGAAAGTGGATAACTCGAGTTAGGTGAGGTTCATATAACTCGAGTTGATCATTGTGTAACTCGAGTTATCTGGGTAAAAGTGGAACGACATGTCGGTGTTCTTCCTCTTTAAAGACCTGAAACCGACCGAAAGTTTTCATTTCTTTCGATCCATTTCTCTCAGACGCCTCCAATCTCTCTCAAGTTGTTCCTCAACACTTCCTTTGGATTTCTTGAGGTAAGATTGGGTTTCTAATCCTCTCTTTCCTCTTGTTTTCTGTATGATCATGCATATTAGGGTTTAGGTTTAATTTGGGTTTAGGGTGAATTGATGAGAATTCATGTTGTTTTGATTGATTGAAGTATAGATTTATGGTCAAGATGATGATTAGAGTATATTTAGTGGTTTAAGAATGATTTTTATCAGTTGATTTGAGTATTTGGTCGAGCTGGATATCTGAAAAAGTGACTTACTCGAGTTATATTGAGTAACTCAAGTAAGATAAGCCCAGATTTACTCGAGTTATGTTGGGTTAACTCGAGTAAAGTAAGCCATGATTTACTCGAGTTATTTATGGTCTAACTCGAGTAAATCAGACCTAAGTTTACTCGAGTTATTTATGGTCTAACTCGAGTAAATCAGACCTCAGTTTACTCGAGTTAGCTTTGGATAACTCGAGTAAACAGTGGTTCCGAGGGACCAAATTGTGACATTTTGTAGTTGGTTAATTTGGAGAATTTGAGGATTTATTTAGGGATTATGAGCGATCTTTGATGGTTGCATTTGCATATGCATTGCATGCATTTTGGGTACAGCCACAATACCATATTTGATGATTATTATGTTGTATTTGTTATAGCATCTTATGCTTACCAGCACCAGCAGCCACCGACCAGCGGTGCTTGATTTGGATTCTTAGAGGTTGGACATCCAGGTGAGTGGATGACAGCTTCAGACACATAGGTTGTGTCACTGAAATTTATATTTTTTTTTATGTGTATAACACATGTTTGAAATTGGACTAATCTAAGGATTGGTTAAGTATATGAAAATGATTATCTGAATGATATTCACTGATTTGTTTTGAAGAATGATACACACACACACACACACACATATATATATATATATTTTTTCTATGAGATTTAACGATGAGATATGTATGGTTTTGACTATGTTTTTTATTGTGGGACACCTTCGCTACGGGGTACGTAGTTTTTGGTATATCATTGTATGTTGAGACCTAGCTATCGAGGTAGACGGTAGCCATGTTACCCTGGCCCGGTACATGATTGGATTATGGATCAGTAGGATGACCCTGATCATAATATGGTAGGAGAATGGCATAGACCACACCACGATTTCTATGGTTCCATGATAAGTATATGATGTTTTCAGGAAAATGGAATAGTATGGATAGTATTTTACTAAAGTGTATGTGTTTGTTTTGATGCAAACATTTTAGAAATGTCTTTCCTGGAAATCAAACTATGTATATAGTGTGTATATATGTATACTTGATGTATACTGCATGTGATAGTTTTAAATGGTTTTCAAACCAGTCTTTGTGAGGCACGTATGAGGCAATCTGGACTGTTGTCCCTCACTCACTAGGTTTGGCCCCTTTGTTTCTCTGTATTGTCTTGTTTCTATGATGACAGGTTGATTTCACTCAGCAACCTTTGGACATCTTCCAGCCCAGTGGGACACAGAGATATTTTTGGTTATTAGCGCCCTTTTTGTTGGGCTATGTCTTTTGATGTAGATGCTCTATTCCGATATACTGTAGGGTTATGTGATTTGTGTATTTGACTTTTATACACTATTTTGCGATTAGATCACTTTGTATATATTTTTTCATATATTACATTTTAAGATGTATATATGGTAAATATTATTTTCATATAATTATATATGTTTTCCGCAAATATTTTATAAATAAATGAATGGGTAGAGTTTATGATCTTATGAAGCTTGTGCGAGATGGGTCAGGCTCCCATAGACGGTTCGCCTCATACGCCGGTCATGGTACCGGGAATGGGTCGTAATAGATCCTCTCGGCGTCATCGATATAGTTTAGAGCATCAAAATAATGCTCAAAAGTAAAGATAAAGTCTTGTGGGTCCTCTCACATCGTACCCTTAAATCTTGGTGGCTCGAGCCTTACAAAGCTTATCAGACTGGTACCATCATCAACCTCTGGCACCACAGGTGCAACTATCGGAGCAGCTGCTGCTGACTGAACTCCGGATGCCTGACAGGAGCAACTCGCTCGGAACGATCAAGGCGTTGAGCAAAATTATCAAAAATTCAGGCGGAGCCACTGGCGGTGGCTGAGGATGAGGTGTTGAAACTACAACCTCCGGAATAATATGTGAACCATTCTGACCAACTACTGACTGACTGCCAGCCTCGACAGACCGATGCCTAGCGGCCAGCTTAGGTCTTCCTTGACGTCGTTGTATCTCTACAGACAACAAACAAACAGACATAACGGATATGCAAAATGTCAGAATACATGCTATTGCCACAGTAACACGAAATACTCAGAAGAGTACACAAAAACAAATGCTCAGAAGGATATACGGAGACAAATTATACTGACTCAACCAAGAATACCTAGGCTCCACAACTGATCCAGATAATACGGAACCTAACGCTCTGATACTACCTTTGTCATGACCCATTTTCAGATCGTGGTCGGCATACGAGGCAAACCGTCCATGAGAGTCTGACCCATCTCGCACAAACCTCAGAGAATTGGAACATACTACCCAAATAAGG
>CAODLS011505716.1:0-20593 GCA_948243855.1 Flueggea neowawraea
TTAGGAAGAAAGGGATTCAATCGCAACCAAGCAGTGTTACAGAGGAAGAAGAAGAAGCTGAGGAAGAAGGTGATGATTTGGCAGTGCATGTTGAAAAAGAAGGAACATCTGAAGGAGAGGCTGGACCAAGCAATGTTAAAAAGACAAAGCTTGATCTTTTGCAGCAAGAGTTCATAGATTTCAAAGCTGAAACAGAATCAAATTTCAAGGCTGTGAGACAGCAACTTCAAGCTTACTAAACTGAGACTTATTCAAATTTTGAAGTGGTCATCAATCTTTTAGAAAGCTTGAAAGTTGAGATTCAAAATTTGTAGCAACCGCCTCCACCTAGTCTGCTTCAAGTTCATACTCCTCCATCTGAACTTACTCCTCTACCATCTTCACCTCACGATTATGAATCTTTAAGTGGCGAAAGAGGAGCTCCTTCCCATACCCCAGATGATGTTGCTGCTCCTCAAATGAATTTGAATAAGCCACATTTTATGGAAGAATTAGCAATTTCAGCAGACCATGTAGAGGAAAGTTGTCCTAAAATAGAGGCTCCAACTGAAACAGAGCAAATTCTGGTAGAAAAAATGGTTGAGGCTCAATCTAGTGAAGCACAACCTACTAAAATTCCAGCTGAAAAACCTCCATTTGAGAAGCAGTCAGCAAAAACATCATAGGCAAGTCCCAAAATGAGTGATGAAGATCTTGATAGGATTCAAAAAATGAAAAAATATTTCCTTGCGAATCTCAAAAAGGATTTGAACAAGGCATCGGCTCGCAAGGATGTCCCTAGTGAGTCAAGGGATTCGAGTGATTCAGATGAAACCAGTGACTCATCTGACTCAGAACCTATGCCTCGATCTTTCCCTCAATCATTATTTGTGCCTTCATTTATGCCTCCTCCAGCTGATACTGCAAGATAGAGAAATTTCAACAAGATCATCAAAAATTTCACCACTACAATTGTTATGTATCAAGCAATAGTTAATGCTCTACCTCCTCTTTTGGATACAATTCCAGCTCATTCTGATGATGAAGATGATGATCAGGTTCTCTGCAATATGCTCTCTCTACATTCTCTTCCTAGATCCATCACAGAAGAACAATACAAGCTTGATTGGTTTAAAGCTATAGTAGATCGTGCTGTGGAAGCTATGGAAGAACTTTGCACACTTCTACCTTCTCGTCCTTCCAATAAACCAATAGTGATTGTCATTGATTAGGATCCACATTTTGTCCTCACATATCCATCATATTTATGTTAATTGTTGCATTGATGTGTACTGCTATATGTTTATGTGCAAATCAAATTGTCTTTTGACTGTCAATTTGTTCTTTGATTGTGCCTTTTTGATTATAAAAAAATGTGGGAGAAAAATATATGTAGAGTTTGTTGATTATTTGTGAAAGACTAACTCTTGGACAAGGATTAACAACCCTTGATCAAATTTACAAATTGTTTGTTAAGTGTTCTTAAATAGGTGCATTGATTGAGGGGGAGTGCAAACTCTTTCATTGTTTTTGTCATCATAAAAAAGGGGGAGATTGTTGAACCAAGTTTGGTCTACATGAAAATTTCCTCTAAGTTTTGATGATTTAATAAAACAATTGAAAAAGTTAAGTCATGCACTTTGACAAACATAATGAAATTCTGAAGTATTCCAGAATGGATACAATGCGCGTAATACCATATACTATGCGTATAGTACCATGTTAATCAGAGAATAGAATGATCCAAGTCTCTTTTGTGCACATTATATCAGATGATATCCATGTAGTAAAAAAGGGAATTCATTCAGGTAACATACTATGCTTTCAGTATGGAATACCATCCGCATAGACAAGCTATGAATTCAAACTATAAAGAAATGTGTGCATAGAAGGAAATAACTCCATTTTCTTACTATGCACGTAGTAGGAGATACTATGTGCGTAGACGGGTATGACAGGCCATTTCCAGCAAGCAAAATTCTGTTATGTTGTGTCAGAAATTCAAAAAGGGAATATTTGCTGGCAGATCAGATTACGTCAGAAGATCACGTTCTAAGAACGTAGAAATGGTGTTACGCACGTAGATCTGGGTGAGTTGGACTATTAGACAAATCTGATATGCTCCTCGAAAATTTCAAATTTGGATATTCCCTGACATCGTATGACGCAATCACGTGAAAAATCAAAGATGTACTCTTGGAGGTCCGTCTATGCCCATAGAAGGCAATGGAATGCACGCAGAACCATAGTATTACGACTGCAGTATAAATGCTACGCACGTAGTAGCTTCCAGAATTTTGATCGAATCAAGCAGTGGATACTGGGCTTCATATTATGCACGCAAAGAGGGAAAGCAACGCATAATACTCTAATAGAAATGGACACTACACACATACTATTTGTAGTATGCGCATAGTAAGGACTGGGGTCAGAAATTTTAACAAGTTACAGCTCTCTCACAATGGATTGTTTGAGCCGCACAACAACTATTTTTCAGATAGCAGCTATAAATAGACTTCATCATTCCAGAGGCAAGTAGAGAACATTTTTTAGAGTGTTGCCCAAGCTTTGCGAATTTTATTCTTAACTTTATCTCTCTAAGTGTTTTCTAGTTCTTACACCTCACTAAACTTTTGTGTTGCTATTTGCTTTAAGAGTTGGTGTGAGAATATCATTCTCGTTCTTTTAAACTTTGTGTAATCAAGCTTTGGTGGTAAAGCCTAATGGTAGAATAGGTTTGCTTGTTTGGTACCTTTGAAAAACAAGTGGGTATTGATTTTCTTGTTGAGCCAGCTAAAAACAAGGGATTGTAAAGGCTGTCTTGTGAGCTTGAAAAATAAGAAGTTGTAACGGTTTGCCTCCATCTGTAAGTGAGGAAGATTTAGTGGATTTAAATTCTCTAGTTGACGCTAGAGGAGTGGACGTAGGTCAAGGAGGACCGAACCACCCACTATAAATCATGAATTTGTTTTCTTTATCCCTTACTTACTTTTCATTTCAGTTTCTAAGTTTGTGTGTTGGATTGAGCTACTGATTTCAGTTTTCAAAATATTGTAAAAAGTTAAAAAAAAAATTTTTATACTTAGCAAGAAATCAAATTCACCTCCTCTCTTGGATAGCCATATTGTGATTATAAATGGCAGATTTGGAGCAACGAAGAAACGGTGGCAGATCTTGAGCGACGAACGACGGTCGTCTGCTCCGCCTTCTCTCTCTCTTTGTCTCATTCTCAACATCGTCTCCCTCTCTTCGATCTGTGAAGGAGGCTAGTATCAGACTTTTGTTAATGAGGCGCGAGAGTTTTGTGTTATAAGCGGCGGCTAGGGTTGAAACCCTAGCTGCTCCTGTCATGTTAAGTTTTCCTAAATTACTAAAAATAGTCTTAGACTTTCGTAGACGTTTGGAGTCATTGGGGACATTTGGAGACCAAATGAATTATTATTAAATAAAATAAAATTCGTAAAAATATATACAAATAATTGAGCTTGTTTAAAAAAAGACAATACAGAACTTGAATCAATTTTTTTGTAAAATAATTGTGCGAATCAGACACTTTTGGAAACTTCTGAATTAGACCAAACTTCTTACAAAAAAAAATTGAAAACTCCTTTTTGAAGACCTTTGGAGACCTTTTGGTGTCATTTGGAGATTTTTGGAGACATCATGAAAAATTATATAATTTTTATCTAAAATTCATTTTTCTGCGAAAAATTAAAAATTTTGCAATTTCTCAAGAATGTGGCACTTTTCAAATGAGTTTTATTTTTATGAAATTTTTCAAAATTGATATTGTTAGAAGACATTTATCAAAATCAATATTTTATTTTATTGTAAAAGTCTAATTCTCCCAAAAATTTTCCTCCAAAAGGAATTTTTAATTTAAAAAAAAAATTAACTAATAAACAAGTTTTTCTTTTTATTATTAGTATTATTATTATTATTATCTGTTAGCAGGAGAGTGCGTACTAATTAGGGCTGGGCCCTAAAGGGCCATGGCTTTTTTTATCAGCCCATTCAATTGTACTGGCCGGCCAGGCTGCCTACTAGCTAAAAGTTAGAAATATCATAAATTAAGTAGTAAAGTTATGGTTAAGACCTTTAATCAAGTATTATCCATCAATCCGTACAGTGGTTTAAACTTTAATTAATTAATTAATTAATTTCCATTTTTTTTGTTTTGAGACTTTTTTAAAATTAAGAAGAAAAAGAATGAGTTCTTCAAATTGCAGTTGTATGTAGGATGTTATTTTAATCAATTGTTTTTACAGAAAAAAAGGTTGCTACACAACTATGGTAGATGGGATCCTCTACGGAGTGGAAGTTTCGGATCGCACGACGCCATGACCTACCCAATAATTGAATTGATATCAATATCAATCATTGGATGCCCCGCTTAGTTAAAAGTCAACGCAACTTGACTTGATAATAAAATTTTATTATTAGAAGTTTTTAAACAACTTAAAAGTTCCACTCCTTTCCGATATGGGTTAGCCTTGTCCATTCATCCATTGATATTATTTGTATAAGTTATTATTTAAAACATTATATATACGTGAAACTAGCCAAGGATCACATAAACACATACAATATTGTTTGAATTCATAACTAAATTATAACAATCATAAGCATACATGGCAGCAGAATTTTGTAATACCCGTCCATTCCAATTGGTTCGATCGAATGAAGTGTTCTCGGGCAAGAAAAATCATGTTTTTGAAGTACACGGACCAGAACACGAACATACATTTTTTACCGTGTCTTTCAGCCTTTGACCGTGTCTTATTTCCTCGACACACGGCCACACGATTTTGACCGTGTCTTGGAGGTCATTTCCGTGTCTTACCATTTCGGGCCGTGTCTTTCCAAAACGCCACCGTTTTGCTTTGCTTTGTCTTTAAAAACCTCCAACCCGACTCTTCTTCGTCTTCCACCATTTTATTCATGTTTCTTCATCCAAAATAGCCCCAAATCCGCCTTCTCTTGCCTCCTATTGGTTCTTCTTGCATTCTTGAGATAAGAATATCATTCTATCTTGGTTTTTCTTTCATTTTTATGCATTTATTGTGCTTGGAAGCTTTTTGAACGAAAATGAGTCTTTGTGGGTTAGGGTTTCGGATTTGGCTTCATTTTTGGTGATTGGAGGTTGTATTTTTATTGTTTGTTGTTGTACCTAACCTAGGGGAGGCCGATTTTGTGATTGGTTTGGTGTTTTGAAGGAAACTGGATGAATATTGGTTTGGGGGAGGTGTAAATTCGGGTTTGATGGGAAATTGAGAGTTTTTGATGTTGTTTGATGTAATTGGTGATATATTCATGTTTAGGGGAGTGATTAGAGGCAATGTAGGTGGGTTAGAACGTTGGGTTTCAGTCGGTTTAAAATTTGGGACGTTTTGGTGTAGTTTTCTGACAAAAGGACCAAAACTAAAATTTTATATAATTCTGAGTATATTGAGGATCAAATATGATATTGGAGATTTTAGGGATTGATTTGTAATTTCTGAGAGTTAGGAGATTAATTTGAGAATTTTGACTTTTTGGGAGATTGTTTAGTAATTTAAGGATATGTTGGGACTGATTTATAAATTTTTAAAATTTTAGGGACCAAATCGTAATTTGTCATGTCTTGGACTAAATGGTAATTTTACAAAATTTGGGGGACTTGATTGAAATTTTGCGTAGATTTCGAGTTTTAAGGTTTCAGAGTAAGATCTTCGATCAAAGTAGGATTTTCTTCTTAGGTCGAGTGTCTGCATTTACATATTATGCATTTGGGTACCGCCACAGTACTAGTATCACGTCTTTGATTCTGTTTGATATTGTTTAAGCTTCGTGTTCTATTCAGCTTGGTCAGCCAGCCACCGGTGGTCCGTGATTGGGTTGCTCAACTTGGATTTCCAGGTGAGTGAAATGACATCTTCAGACATATAGGTTGTGTCTTCTAAATTATATTATTTTTGACGTGTCTGGATATTGGCATATAATATGGAATTAATAAAGGATACAAAATCCTAAAATTTGAATTACGTGAAAACCTTTGTTGTGAAATCCTGTTGGATATTTTTCTGATGTTTTGAAATAGTTTGGTATTTCAAAACAAACGTTTTTGGATGATTTAAATATTTAAATAATTGATCAATAGTAAGAAAATATTTTGTGCAAAAGATATTTTTCTGAAATTGTACTTCCTAGAAAAGAAGATTTGTTTTGGTTTCTGAATTTGGATTTGTTTTTGAAAGGAAATTATATATTCATTTATATAAATATTTTGGAAATATTTATATTCTTTGAAATATGTTCTTTGGTTTCTACAAATCAGTTTTTGCATGATTTGTCAATGGTGCTTCCACTGTTACATGTTTAAATTCTGCATTTAAATTTTTGGCATAAAATTTAATTAACTGTTCTAACTCGGGACACCTATGTTACGGGGTTTAGCGTAACCTTTGGTATATCATAGTGAAGACTTAGTTATCAGGGTAGGTGGTAACACTCAGTTACCAAGGTAGGTGGTAACACTCAGTCATCAGGGTAGGTTGTGACCCATGTGTCTAGTTAACACACGTGTAAGATTATCTCGTGGCAGAGTTCACGTATGAGACATTATCAGTGGCAAAGTCCACATATTTTTTATTAGTGGTGGAGTCCACATATGATCTAGTGGCGGAGTCCACATATGATTTGACTTTGGTCCCATGTCAGATACATTTGGTGAGCTTGTGTTGTTGCTCATCTTCCTATAGTAGATTGTTTTAGTAGTTTGACAAAGTGTATCTTGCTGGAGCATATGGACTGCAACACTCGCATATGTACTTAGATTAGTTCCGTTTGATACAGCTTAGTGACCCTTAGGGTGGACAGAGTACTATTTTGAGCCTCTAAGGTTGTCGGCTGTTAGCCCTTTTGAGTTGGGTACCATTTGGACTCCTAAGGTTGCTATTTTATTTTGGACTGATCTAGTCAACATAGTTTTAGTATAATATGAGAATATGAGCAGTGAGTATCAGCTCTGTTCAATTGGAAACTAGTTTTACATGACACATTTTGCTAAAACGAAAGTTTCTGCATAATATGGAAAATTTTCTGCATAATCTGAAAATAAGTTTTTTTTATATGTCTACTTGTTTGTTGTTTGTTTTGGTTGCAAACAATTACGAAAATGAATTTATAAACTATTATTCTATACTTAGCGTCTATATATACACACACACACACTTATATTGCTTGCGGTATTTTGAATTGTTTTCAAAACGGTCTTGTGAGGCACGCATGAAGCATTCTAGAGTGTCTTTTCCTCACTAGGATCCTTACCCCTTTTTCTTTGTTTCTTGTCTATTTTTTCATTATCTATTTCTCAGGTTCACATTTTGGCATTCGTCAGTCGTCCAGTATCTTGTACCTAGTGAGACGTTCCACTTGACAGTGAGTGCCCTCTTGTTTCGGGCTCAGTTATGTATTTGTTAGTTGCTCCACACCGGTATTAGTGTGGGATTATATTCTGTAAACTTATTTGATACTAAGTATGATTTATTATTTGTCTAATGTTTAAATATTGTGAAAACTTATGTTTTAACGAATTTGGATATTTATTTATTTATTAAATTTTGAAAATGGTTTTAATATGATTTACAATGAATTAGTTTTAGTTATATTCTTCGAGACTTGTGCGAGATGGCCCGGGCTCCCATAAACGGTTCGCCTCGTACGCCAGTCATAGCCCGATCTTTGGTCGTGACACCTCTACGGAGTGGAAGTTTCAGATCACACGACGCCACGATCTACTCAATAATTGAATTGATACCAATAGCAATCATTGGATGCCCCGCTTAGCTAGAAGTCAACGCTACTTGACTTGACAATATAATTTTATTATTAGAAGTTTTTTAAACAACGTAAAAGTTCCACTCCTTTCCGATATGGGTATGCCTTGTCCATTCATCCATTAATATTATTTGTATAAGTTATTATTTGAAACATTATATAGACGTGAAACTAGCCAAGGATCACATAAACACATACAATATTGTTTGAATTCGTAACTAAATTATGACAATCATAAGCATACATGATAGCAGAAATAACAAAATTTTAAACCTAGAATTCCACCAAGGATCCATGTACATCAACATACACGATTAGGGTTAGCTAATTTTACCTTAAAATCCAATGCTAGAGCGTATGACTGAGTGGAGTGTTGGTGTAGCTTTTAGTATGAAACTAGAAACTCTTTCTCCCACGTTGCCTTTGCGCGAACGTGACTAATGGTATCCACACAAACAAGCTTGCTTGAATTGACAGTGTGTACTAACACTTAAAATCGCTATTATAATCTCACAAAATATTTTTCTCTATTTTATTTGTGACACTCTCAAATTCGGCATAGCCATAAGAAAGAGGATGAAAAATTCGGCCAATCCCTTTAAATAGAAGAATAAAAACCCTAGTTTAAATGTACTAGGTTCCTCTTACTTGTCCTACAAGCACAATGACTCTCTACTTGGTTAGGAGTTCTAATTAACATGCATTAGCTTAAGAAGACCTAATCAACCTTTGACCTAGTCAACTAAATATACGTGCCGAATTTAAATGGGGATTTTTAATATCATTGGACTTTTAATTACATGATACTTTATCATTAAATAAATCAATCTTATTAATATTTATATGAGCCGAATTTGTCACGCATAATATTATGCCCAAAAACACATTTAACCTAACAAGAAGTGATTTCTATTTAAAGTCCATTACATTAATGAATAATGTCTCATATCATATTTAAGACATAAATCATAAAACTCTAAATTATTAATAATTAATCAAATTAATTATCTTAATAATTCAATTACCATAAGAGAGAATATTTGTGAGCCAATCTAACTTGTTCTAGCGTGTGAGCTAATGGGCCCATTCGAAATTGTTAGTGAGCCTTGTCCCAAAACTTAGGTCTATAGTCGATAAACGGTATCTAGTAATACATTATGACAATCCAATATCAAGTGGACTCGGTGATCCGAGTTTACCTTTCACAATTTGATATTTAGTCCTTTTATCTCACGATATCTAGATTAAGCATAAGGCACGGTTACATGTCAATCTTATTTGCTTAATGTTGATATTGATCCCGAATAGATTGATATAACAAATGGCATTGACAACTCTTTTATCAATTCAGTTGAGTATGCATAAATTCCATCAATCCTACTCATCAAGTGGCCTAAAGATATCAATCTTCATAAGAGGAACAAATTCGTCACTCTCATTATCACTCATCTACAAGATTCATGACATATTCAATCATAGCCTTTATTGTCACCCTGATATGGATAACGTTTGACTAAGTCAAAATATGTGATTCCTCATGTAGAAGTCGATAGTGAGTTTCAGCCAGAGGACTCAAATATCACCACTGCGTGAAAGATACTTGTGACATTAATCCATGAAGTGCTTTCATAGCGGGACAGTCAAATACATGTTCACTGACGTGTATCTATGTTCTAAGTGAAATCTCATCTCCATAATCAGTAAAACGTGATTATCCACTTAGTAACATACTAAACTTAATTCATTATCATTCCCATAATTACAATTGATTAGGGACATTTAGAAATTCTTTTTACCTTAAGGTTTTACCATCAAGTCATACTTGATGATATAAAAAAGAATAAACTATTCATAGAGGTTTTATCTTCATAAAACATATAACAATATTTCATAGATATGAAATGTCTCTTTATTAACTGATAAATCAAATGACAATGTATATAAATGATTGGACTGGAGCACTAAAACTAACAGATATCATAACACAGAGAACTAGCATAACAAAACAATAAAAGCTGACAACTATGGCTTCTCTTTTATTTGATTTTATTCACTCCAAGGCAGTTGAATTCTCTAGTCTATAGTGCTGGAACCGACTGCGATACCAAAGATCTATAATCCCTTGGTTGAACATAACTACAGCTTGCAGAACTGCAATTTATTTCTCCTGCTTATTTGGAAGCAGCAGCTTTTGCTTCTTCGATGCGATTTTTCATGAAAGCAATGTGTTTTTCTCTTGGAGGCAGGAATTCCTTGACAATATCCATGTTAAGAAGCTACCTAACCAATTTGCACAGAAGTAGAAACTTCTCTTCAGTGACGATCTCTACTCCAAAAACTTCTTTGCTCACTTGATAATAATAGATGAAGTACAATACCAAAATGTCTAGATACCCAATGGCGTTGCCTCCAAAACATTCCTTTCCTTTTAGTTCATTTTCTAGAAACTTTAGCTGCTGATGAACTTCTTGAATTACCTGCTGATCGATCACCTCCTAATCTTTAGGCTTGAAAGACCGCACTGTTGTTGGCAAGTTATGGTTAAGACCTTCAATCAAGTCTCGCCCATCAATGCCTACGGTGGTTTAAACTTTAATTAATTAATTAATTTCCTTTTTTTTTTGTTTTGAGTTTAGGAGTAATTAAATTGTTGGATAAAATTATTTTTAATTTTTCTATTGAATTTGGATCTGCTTTCCAATTTTTGTTATGACATATTAGTATTCCCTTATTCAACTAAGATTTATTCAGACTTTTAATTGATCTATAAAATAATTTTCAACCCAATCCTATTAGATAATAATACACTTACTTATTAGTTAACTTTTTTAAGAAATTAAGAAGAAAAAGAATGAGTTCTTTAAATTGTAGTAGTATGTAGGATGTTATTTTAATGGATTGTTTTTACAGAAAAAAGTTGTGTTGCTACACATCTATGGTAGATGGGCTCCTCTATGGAGTGAAAGTTTCGGATCGCACGACGCCACAACCTACCCAATAATTGAATTGATATCAATATCAATCATTGGATGCCCTGCTTTGCTAGAAGTCAACACTACTTGACTTGAAAGCATAATTTTATTATTAGAAGTTGTTTAAACAACTTAAAAGTTTCACTCCTCTCCGATATGGGTTTGCCTTGTCCATTCTTCCATTAATATTATTTGTATAATATAAGGACTCGACTACATGGAGCGAATCGCTCCATACGGAGTGTGTGGAGCGAATTGCCACATAAGAGTACACGTTGGTGGTCTGTATGAGTGTCATAATGTTGTTGTTGGAGCCACTTGCGTAAATGTGGATGTGCTAAAGAATGAGAAGGATGATTGTCCAATGATACTTGTCGAGGGTATGCGTCTCTGTTGTTTTGAATGGAAATTTTATTGCTGGAAATCTTCTGTCTGCTGGTACATTTTTTCATTCTTCTAACAATTGATATTCCTATTATACTGTCAGATTGTACCAATGCATTTCAACCCTAGAGATGAAAATTCAGTTAATGCCGTGATGGCAAAGGCCAATGTGGTTATTAATCTCATCGGTATGTTTCTTGCTAATGACAGGTCTGAGATCTCTTTTTCTTCAAGTTTTAATTGATTGACACAAAGTTAACAATCTCATTTGCCAGGAAGTGAGTATGAGACTTGAAACTTTAGTTTTGAGGAAGGAACCATGCCATGCCTGAACAACTTGCAACAGTAGGTTACCGTCATTCTGGCTGAGTATTATATTGTTGTTTACTTAAATTTATGGAAGGTACAAATTTTGAGTTGGTTATATACGTTTATCATTTTTAAGTGCTTTTTCCTGACCTCTTATAGATGCTTTGTCATTATTTTATCAAGGTGCATTATTTAACTCGTGCAGATTGCCACAGAACATGGTGGGATCATGGGATTTATTCAAGTTTCTTGCTTGGGAGCATCGACATCATCTCCATCTAGAATGCTTAGAACTAAAGCTGCTGGAGAAGCAGTATTGAAACAATTACCCGAGGTAAATGATAATGACTTTACTGATAAATCTCTTTGTTTGGAATTTATATATTCTAAAGCTTTTTTAACATATTTATATGTTCTCTGTTCATGCTGAAAGCTCAGCTTTCCTGCTTTGAACTCTTTTTTCTTTGGTTAACAAAATATCCCTCTCATACTAGCAAATAAAGTTGAATAATGTGTGGCTTTTTTGTTTGTTGATTCTCAATCAATAGATGATGCGTCTAAAAATATTTCCCAAAGAGATGCGCATTACGTCCAATGTTTTTGAGTTATATGTCGATAAATTTTAGTGCCAAGAAGGAAGCATGACCTGAGTACACTATTGCACATAAAATAGAAGGAATTACAGAATGAAACACAGGGAGAGCTCAATTAATCCTCCCATAATCTAAAAGATGGTAAACGTTCTGATAATTCACAAGGTGCTTATGGAAAATGATTAGCTCATGCAAGTGCTTCCGTCCAATTTCATGCATTTTGTCCATACTTTCGTTATACATCCTACTATAAATGGCTGTTTGTAACAGCTACAACACCTACTATAACAGGCTACAATCATGAGACCTACTGTGACGATTGGTACAGAGGATAGGATTCTGAACAAGTGGGCTCATTTTGCAAAAAAAAATTCATTTCTTCCCTTAATAAGAGATGGATCGACCAAGTACAACTTATTGATTTAAATTGAATTGAATCATTAAACAATAACTCATAATATTAATTTTAATTTATTATAAATGCAACAATTCAAATGTAAATATTCACGATACATATATCAAATTTCTATTTAAAAATTAACTTTTGAAAAATTGAATTGTGCTATTGTGCTACTCTGATGAATTAATGAAGCTGCTTATTCCTGATAAAAAAATATAATTGTATTCGTTTGAGAACATTACCCACTATTTATAATGGCAAAGGACATTGTCCAAGAACATTCATATAATATTTAATGGATATTGTTAACAAACACAAGTGTGAGTGCCCATATGATATTAAAATCATAGGTAACTTCAAAGGACAATATTTTTTATTTTTAAAGATATTCGAAGGATAGTGGGTATTGTCGACCAAACAAATATTAGTATGCAGTTCATTGAGATAGGGACATTTATAAAAAATATAAGTAACTTAATAACTTTATTATTATTATTATTATTATTATTATTATTATTATTATTATTATTATTATTATATATACTTTTGTGGAGCAGATTTTTTTAATGTGTGTATTTAATTAGATAATGTTTTTTCTTAAAAAAAATAGATAATGTTTTTTCCTCCAATTTTTTAGGGATGCGCTTAATGACATTTCAAATAATTCAATTAAACTGTTTTTACCCTCCTTAATTGTAGGCTTTCAATATGCAAATTGTTTTGTTTAGATATATTTTATTTTGACCCTCCTTAATTGTAGGCTTTGGATCTGCACATGGTTTTTTTAGATATGTAAATACAAATGCAATAGTGTTCATAATTGAAAATGGATATTTCTGAGTCATTTGTTACAATTAGTTTCTATAAGAAGTGAATACGTGTCATTAACTACCAAGAAACTCCACTAGCAAGCCCAGCTCCCAATGAGCTTAAATGAATGCCAAATAACACTTCAAGCTTAGCTAAATATAGCTCCAACTTGAAAGCTTATACTCGGGCCCAAGAGAGCCCATAAAAGCGCATTAACTACAATCCATTCTGTCTTTGTATATAAGTCATCGGCTCACTTCTCTTGTGATTTTTTTTTTCATGTGGGA
Source organism: Flueggea neowawraea (assembly GCA_948243855.1). Classification (NCBI taxonomy): domain Eukaryota; kingdom Viridiplantae; phylum Streptophyta; class Magnoliopsida; order Malpighiales; family Phyllanthaceae; genus Flueggea; species Flueggea neowawraea. Next base: position 13,553 of record CAODLS011505716.1, read on the forward strand.
TTAATTTGCTCCACTTTTCTACAGCAAGTCTCTACTTTCTCATTTCAAGTAACATTTCCACAACACAGAACTATCACAAACAATATAGTATATTTATATATCTGGAAAATTCATCACGTATGTGTAATTGTATAAGCGAAATAATTTTGATATCTAGATCTAATTTTACACAAAATTCTAATAGTTTAAAATAAAAAATTACATCAATTTTTAAATAAGGTTTTATAAATAGGCAATAAAGTCCCGAAATTCTTTTTAATGTGCTGCTATTAATTTTGCAAAGTATTGATTGCAAAACAAATATATTATGTTTAATTTTTATCCCGGCCTCATTAAAGAAGATATTAATTTAAAAAAATAAAAGTAATTAAAACACTAACTCAAAAGGCATTAAAGATTTTTTTTATCTCAAGCTATTTTCCATAGTCATATTTGAATTGGGATTTTTTTTTCTTTTTTTTTCTTGAGATTGTTTTCACGTTCAAGTTAATTAACCTAGTTTAGAATTATTTATTTATTTAATTAAAAATATTGTATTTTTTTTTGTTTAATTGTCTACCTGTGAGAAAGTTATACAACAATTTAAGATGTATTTAAAGAATGATGAAATAATACACTATAACAGATTAGAATTTATATGTTATTATGGTAAAACATATCAAGAAGCAAAACAATTTTGAATATTCGATTCGGTTTGAGAATCTTCAAGACCCATTAACAACCCTAAGTGAAATAATAAAGAGTCTGTATTTAAAAAAATTAGTTATACACAAAATACTAAGAGCTAATTACACAACTCCTGGTAAGAAATTTGGTATTTGTGAATATCCCGGGCCTACTCCAAAATATTGATCCTTGCTGAGTTTTTTTTTTTAATTTTTATACTAGGTTTAAAATTTTTCTTTTGCATTCTTGTGGTTTTCCTTTTACTATATGTATTTCAACCTAATTCATTTTAAACAGAAATCAGATTTATATTTTTTTTTTAAACAAGAGGGAAAACGAGTTTTGAGCCGCCGCCACAATAATCTCGTTAGAACACAGATCGTCGCGTTTCGTCGTCATCGCAGATCTGGATCATCAAGGCTCCATCGTCACAGTCCATTAATGTCGTTGCCGCTGGGTTTTTGTTCGTCGTTGTCGTTTGTCTATGGAGTTGCAACTACGGTGGCTAGGGTTTGAAAACCCTAGTCGCCGCTTGATGAAGAAGAAAGCAAATATGTGTTTGCAAAATTTTGTGGCTAGTCCCCAATATTTTGTACAACTACCGATCAGTCCCTAAAAAATTGTCTAACTCATTATTAATCCCTGAATTTTTTCCCTATTTAAAAATAAATTGGGCACTTTTTGAAAACTAATTGAACACTTTTTTAAAAAACTTGTTTAATTATTTTAATAAAATACTTGTATTTTTAAAATTATCGGTTGAATATTTATTGAATAATATTTGAAAATTAGATTAACACCAATTATATTCTTTTTAAGTGTTTGCTAAATACTTATTGAACACCATTTGAAAACTTATTGATAGTTAATTCAATACTAATTAAATACCAATTGAATACTTTTTTTTTGTTGAATACCAATTGAATATTTTTTTTTAATTTTTTAAATACCAATTGAAGACTACTTGAAGACTATTTGAATACCAATTGAATACTGCATTTGATAAGTTTTTGAAAACATGTAAATAACTATTTAATAACTGTTTGAGTACCGAATGAATACTTTTTGAAAATTTGTTTGAATATCAATTGAATACTACCTGAATACTAATTAAATACCAATCAAATAATTTGACATTCACCTTTCTTTTTTTATAGACATACTTAGTATAAATCTCTTGGTTTTCAACAGAGATACAATTGATTCAATTTGTAATCTCATATTTATAAAATATTATTATGATGTTCAATCGGTATTCATATAGTATTTAATTGAAAATATGGTATTCAACTTGTACTTTCAGATGACATTTAATTGTTGTTCTTGTGAATGCGATACTTTTGCAATTAATATTTTAATTTTTCTGGTATGCTCAAGAACATAAAAATTGGATTCCTACGCGCACAAGTAAAAAACAGGGTACAATATATGCAATTTTTCAAACTTTTCATGTAATTGCCCCAAATGCTAAATATAATGGGTGCCAAACAAAGCCCATTCGAAGGAATCACATGGTCCACCAACAAAAAAAATTTCAAAAATTTGAACTGTATGGACCCAATATATAAATTATAGGTCATTTTTATATTTACGATCATCTAACTTTCAATATTTTGCGTATTCAGTTCTTCAACTTTAAGTGACACATGCACATGTATTGTTATCTTTATCCAAAAGTGTCGGATCCACATATATGTTGTTTATATTATGTTTTTTTGTCATGACTCAGATTAGGCCACGACCGGCGTACGAGGCGACCAAACTTTTAATACTCCGTCAGATTCTGATAGGATTCTCTGTAGCTTTTCAAGCTACTCTGATCAAATCCTTTGATGTTGGTGTGTTATTTAAATGTTTGAAGAGGGTTAATGATGGCATTGTTGCGAGTTTGAGAGCGAATGAACCTGGAAATAAGGAATTACCAGAGTAAACCCTTGTGTGGCTTACGTGTAAAAAGCAGTGGATAACTCGAGTTAGTGATGTTGTAACTCGAGTTCTCTAGCATCTAGATAACTCGAGTAAGGCATTTCTATCAACTCGAGTTATTCAGGGGGTAGATAACTCGAGTAAGCTATTATGTAACTTGAGTTCACCGTGTCTCCAGAATCGTATCGGGGTACTTGAGGGCTCTAACTCGAGTAAGCATTTAGATAACTGGAGTTAGCAATGATATGGGCAAATCTAACTCAAGTTAGAGGTATTGTAACTCAAGTTAACTGTGTCATTTTGCTGAAGTGACATCGTTTTGGGCAGGGGTCTATATATACCACCCAAACGACTCATTCGGTCTCACTCATTCCTTTCACTCAAATCACTCTCACTCTGTCCAGAAATCATTTTCGTTGGTTTCCCATCCTTCTTAGACATATATTAAGGTAAGATTACACTTCTACACCTCTCTTTTCCTCATTTATTCAAGATTGTTCATATTAGGATTTTGAGTAAAATGTCCATAGGGTTGATTTCATGATGTTTCTATTGGAATGATGGTTAGGGGTTGTTAGATCATGCCATTTGGAGTCTAGAATCACCTAGATTAAGCTTGGAATCACAAGAATTAAGAATCTTCATAAATGGGTTTGAATCATCTCGTTTTGGTCTATTTTGGATGATTTCGAGTTATTATGATGGATTCAATCATAGACTCGTGCTCACGAGGATTATTAGAGGCAAGTGGGTGAAGGGTAACAATTTTGATTGGTTAAATCAGTGTATACGAATTATGGGAATTATAGGAAGGTGTATAACTCGAGTTAGCTCTTTGGATAAGTCAAGTAAACCAGTGTGTGTATAACTCGAGTTATCCATAGTTTTGGGGACTGAAGTTGTAAATTTTCCATTTTTGGTTATTTCTAAGAGTTAGAGGACTTATTTGGAGATTCTGACTACTTGGAGGACTAGTAGAATACTTTGAAGACTAATTGGTAAATTGTGAAAAGTTTGGAGGCTAAAGTGAAATTTTACATTGGTCGAGGACCTGTAATTTTACATAGATTCCAGATTTTGAGTGTAAGCTGAAGGATTCTTATTCGATATAGGTTTTTTGGTGACTTCGAGCAGCAACTGCACTTGCATATTATGCATCCAATATTGCCATAACATCATATTTTGATATTTGTTATCTTTGTATTTGTATCTGTTTCAGCTTCCTGTTCCTGCCAGCACGACCAACCACCTGTTGGGTTTCTTATGAGAATAAACATCTAATGTGCGCAGTAAAAAAACAACAACATCACACAAGAAACATTTAGGAACACTGTATGCAATCATAATTAATAAAAGGAGGCCGAACATGTTTACCTTTCAGCCTTGCCGAATTGGTTTCCTCCAAAACAAGGTGTTGCCGAATTGCCTTTCTGTCCTCCTTCTCTTGTGCCGAATTGCAATTGACCTAGGGATTGCCAAAGGACAACTCCCCTCTACTCTCACACACACAAAAGATTGATGGTTATGGCTATGTATGCTAGCACTAAAAGACTCTCTTTCTTGTCTAATGAAATTCGATTTTGGAAGAGCTAAAGAAAACGTTTTTCTTTTCCTCCTTTTTGTGATTGTCGAACCTTAAGTCAGCCAAATCCCTAGTGAGAATCACATTCTCTCTTTTATATCTTAGGGTTTCGGCTAAGGAATGATAGAAAACCCTAGCCGAATTTGGAGTGTGCAAGAATCACATTCTCTTTCCTCCAAATTAGGGTTTCGGCTAAAGAAAGACAAGGAGAGAAAATAAGAGTGTCACTCAACCCTAACCCTAGCCGAATTTTTCCAAGAATAAGTGAGAGAATCAAATCCTCCTATTTAGCTTTTAGTGTTTCGGCCAAGGAAGGGAGAAACCCTAGCCAAAAACTTCTCTTCCTTTTCTTTCCTTTTTAAGTAATTAATTAAATCTCATTAATTAATCACTCTTCCTAATTATTTCCCCATAAGGCCGAATTCTTAATCCTCCTCAATGGGTGTGCCGAATTTCATATTAGGCCTATTTAGTTATGTTTTAAATCATTAACATAAATTAATGGTCGGGCAAGAAAAATATTCTTAACCCTAACCCAAATCTTTATTGTGTGGGATCATGTAGGTTCATTCAATGTTGGCAATGTGCCTAAAATTAATTTATAAACCACAAATCATGATTGTTCTCTAGCAAGACATTATGATTACCCAAATTGAAATGAATGTCAATTACGAATCAACATAACCTAATTATAGCCTTATACAATTCTTTGTCTCTCGATATCAGAATTAGCATAAGTCATGGAATCAATCACCCTTATTTATGCTAAAACATTTTTTTGATCTATAATTGATCTTGACTAAGCCAAACAAATGATAACACTTATCACTTTGTTTGGGTGTGGCCACACACTACTCAATTTTACTAATCAAATGGCCGGTGATATATTCTCTCTCTTCGAGAGTGGCAATCCCTTCACTTCACTCATGTTCGTTAGCATGATTCATGGCATACCCAACCATACCCATACTTGTTACTCATTACAAATAACGTTAGGCGTATGTCAAAGTATACGAGAAATCACCCAAGAATCCACAGTGATTTCAAGTTGAGGGATTCAAGTATAAGCGTTACATGAGAAATAGTTATGACCTTTCAACCATTTAGTATTCTCACAAGCGGATCGATCCAAAACATTGTTCTCTAACATGTTCTATGTTCTCTGATTTATTTCTCATATCCTATGACCAGTAAAACATGATCATCTCACGGAGTATATACTAGTATTGATTTATTGTCATTTCCATGAAAATAATCAATTAGGGATATTTAAAATAATATTCTTTTATGCTTGAAGGTTTTACTATCTAAATCACATATTTGATAAATTAAGTAGAATCACTATTTATGGATGTTTTATCAAATTAAACATGCACATGAATAATAATGAGATAAAATAATGTCTCATATTATATATAATATAATATAATATAATATAATATAATCTGGATACAATGCATTAGGGTTAGGGCTTACGCTAACAATCTTCCACTAGCACTAGTCCCAATCAGACATAATCTTAAGACCAAAGGATCTAACATGACCTTCATGCATTGGCCTAACTAACTGTTTGGTTAGTGGATCTACTATATTGTTTTCTCCAGGAATCTTGCATAACTTCACATCTCCTCTCTCGACGATCTCTCGAATGAGATGGTATCTCTTGAGTATATATTTGGATTTTTGGTGTGATCGGAGCTCCTTAGCCTATGCAATGGCTCTGATGTTATCACAATGAAGTTCAATTGGATCTAAGATGTTTGGGACAACTCCTAATCTAGTAATGAACTTCCTAATCCAAACATCCTCCTTTGCAGCTTTTAAAGCTGCAATATACTCAGAATCTATAGTAGAATCGGCGACAGTGTCTTACTTAGAGCTCTTCCAGCTTACAACACCTCTATTCAGACAAAACCCATAACTAGATTGCAATTTTGAGTCCTCGGCATCAGTTTGGAAGGCAACATCAATGTAAGCATTTACAACGAGCTCTTCCTCTCCGCCATACACTAAGAAGAATCATTGAGTCCTTTGTAAGTACTTAAGGATCCCTTTGACAGCAGTTCAGTGTTTTTCACCTGGATCCTGTTGGAACCTGCTTGTCATGCTTAGTGCATGTGCGACATCTAGCCTAGTACATAGCATGGCATATATGATAGAACCTATAGCCGAAGCATATGGAACTTTACTCATGTATTTCCTTTGTTCTCTTGTAGAAGGACCATCCTTCTTACTCAGAACAACTCCTTGTGACAAAGGTATATAACCTTTCTTGGAGTCAACCATACTGAACCGTTTCAGTACTTTATCTATGTACTTCTTTTGGCTTAGTCCCAAAAGTCATTATGATCTATCTCTATAGATCCTTACACCCAGTATAGTTTCAGCTTCACCTAAGTCTTTCATAGAGAAATACTTCCCTAACCATTGCTTAACATTTAAAAATGTTAGGATATCGTTTCCAATTAGCAGGATGTCATCGACATATAAAATCAAAAATATTATAATGCTCCCACTATTCTTCTTATACACACAAGGCTCATCTTTGTTCTTGAGAAAACCAAACTCTTTGTCTGCCTCATCAAAGCGAAGATTCCAACTTCGGGATGCTTGCTTCAACCTATAAATGGATCTTTGAAGCTTGAAAACCTTATTAGAATTCTTAGGATCGACAAAGCCATCGGGTTATTTCAGGTAAACATCATCGATGATGTTTCCATTATGGAAAGCCATCTTGGCAACCATTTGCCATATTTCATAGTCATAATATGCAGCTATGACAAGTAGAATCCTAATTGATTTGAGCATGACTACTGGTAAAAAGGTTTTATCATAGTCAATACTATGAGTTTGTTTAAAAACCTTTA
>CAODLS011505824.1:0-20301 GCA_948243855.1 Flueggea neowawraea
TGACCATCAAAATTCAGCCATGTCATAATAAGCTTTCGAAAGGCAAATACTGTGCATGTAATAGTGAAATTAAAGATTTGAATTATACACATTGAAAGAAGATCTGAAACAGCAACCTTCATCAGGAGAAGGATTTTGCACTTCATAGTTCCCTGGTTTGAGATGGTCCAATCTGCACCAACAAATCATAGACAAAGCTTCATAATAAAATAAGAACAGATGATAGGAATTCAATTCAAGCATGAAAAAAATCCATTTCAAGAACAAATTAATTGAACAAATAAATATACTATAACGAGAAGAAAACAATGCACAGTACTAACCTGATAAATGCTGTGACAATAAGAAAATCCAGACATTGGGACAGAAACGGAGTCTGTCCCAAAATCTATTTGTTTATAGAACAGCCAAAATAGAAATACAGACCTGTACAGAAACAAAATCTGTTAGTTAAGAAATGGAAATACACGGTTGGCCAACAAACCCTTCTAGCTTCTACTAACTTTCAACTTGCACTACAAATTACTCAAGCAAGACACTGCCTGCAGTATGCTTTTTTGCACTCAATTAAGGTGGGATCACACGAAATTTGTAATAAATGCTTAGTAAAAATTATTGGTCATCTAAAGTTGTTTGAAATAACATATAACAAGAAAAAAATCCACAACTACAAGTTTTAAATGCAAAAGTATCCAATAAAAGGAAAGAACATGTGGGCCGCACATAATTAAAATGTTAGACCAGCCTACATTAACAAATCCTTTTAGGAGTTAAAAATTGTGCCCATGTCTCTACTCCCTGAGCCAAACTCAATCACATTAACAACGGACAGAGAAGATCACCTGACATATAACCACAGTCTACTCTACGGAAGTTCCAGAAAGCATCATCCCATCACAACATCATGCTTAAAACAAACAGATAATTCAAAAACTAGCAAACCCTCAATCGATGAACTTGCAATGGGAAAAAAAAATTAACAAGCCGGAACAACAATTCATTGACAAACCATAAACTGAACCTAGCATATTCAATTGATATGACATTCATCAGATAAGCCTAAAATTTCTAAACCAAGCAAAAACTTACACATAAAGTTTGCGAAACCCGGATAATTCTAAAATGGGGAACCAACCACAATTGATATGACATAAAGAGCAAGCTAATAGAAAGCTGAAAAGGGAAATGAAGGAAATAGACAGTAGAAGCAGTATTAGTCGCATTGCTGGTGAATGGAGACCATATAATAGTGACATTGAAAAACACATATAAAGAATGAAAGGAAAGATAAAAATAAACGAATCCATCAACCACCCCTTATGAAAGCAACCAAATTGCAAAAAAGAAAGAGACCCTCCAACCTTTTTTAGCTGCTGTGTGTCACTTAAAGCTCAATTCTTTTCTTTTCTAAAAACAAGAACTTGTAAGTAACCACAACTTAATCATGCATACTTTCTAATCAATTTTCAAAGATCATTTTAAATAATTTTTTATAAACAATAAACAATCACTGTGGACATTATAATTTTTATGTTCCCATTATTTAATTCTTTTAACTAAAAGTCCCTCTGATTTGTGATTTGTGTTTTTTGATTGAATCAATCAGTAGACATTTGATCAAGAAAAAAAGAATTCATACCACTCCACCACAAGTGTTTTTTCGTGATTTGTGTTTAAAATGCAAATTTAATCAATATTTTTCTGTTGAAACAAAAGAAAATTGCTTCAAAAGGTTGAATCAGAAATTGGCTTCAACCAAGTGACTAACGGTCACACATAGAGAGACTTGGCTTCGAAGTTCAAAGACGTATAACGTTGCTGTAGAAAAGCATCATTTCAACGTTAAGCTAATAAAAACAAAACGTGCTCGGACCCACTACCACCCAGTGGTCCCTGTCGGATATATAGATTTAGTGGGGTCCGGTCAAAAGAACCGTGAAATCATAGATTCTTTCAACAGATCTAGCGGTTCTAAATTAAACAGAAAATCCAACGGTTTTAGAGTTTTTTTAAAGGGATTTGAATGAGCGGTATAACTCTCTATATCAGATACTCCAGAGATTCATAAATAGGGCAATTCTCCTAACGTTGTAAGCTCTACACACAATACTATAAATTTTACGAAAATTTAAACCTACATGACTGTTTAAGAGATTTAAATCTTTATCTACTTGAACCCACAAAAGTTAGTCTACCAGTTCTAGATTAAACAGAAGGATACAATAAATAAGACTGCTTCGAAATTGAGAGGTTAGTCGTCGACCCTCATGACGTGCAATTACAGATAAATTAATTAATTAGGAGATGTAAAGTTATTTTCAAATGGTGCCACTCCACGTCAGAAGATTTGGAAAAGTTTTGCCGACACCGACGTGGCATTTTATTTTTAACAATAATATAAACAATAAAAAATAACAGATTTTTTTAATAATAATAATAGATTATGCAATCCCACCTCTCAAATTGTACTGCTACTAGAGTAATATTTTCTTAATTTACGAATTAATAAAACATATTTTATGGTTTTTAATATTGAGAATTGTTGCATAAAACAACTACTTTTATGATATAAAATCCAATTATACTCCTTCCCTCGTTTTCCATTTTTAGTATTTCAAATTATAAATACTCTTTTTTTTAATTCTACTAATTAGATTGCAAAGTTATATCACTATCCTTTCTAATTTACTAATTTCACTTCTTATTAATGCAAGTATATCAATGAAAGAAACCATAAACTTAAATACATTTTATTTAATAAATCAATACTCTTCAAATTTGGTATAAAAACTATTTAAAAAAAAGTATAAAAACTTAAACTAAGATACAAATAAATAAATTTAAAATTAGGACCAAAGAAATAAATAATTTTAAAATAAGATATAAAAATAGAATAGAATCAATTTTTTTTAGTTTTACTCAGATTAAAAGTTGTCTCCGTTGGACACTAATACGTTTAAAAATTTCTTTTAAGGAAAATTATAATTAATTGAGTATAACTAATCATTTTATCAGTATATAACTAAATTCATGATTTGCTCAAATAGAAAAAATAGAAAAAATGGTGTCACAAACGGTATTTTCGTAAAATATTCTTTTTTAATAGTAAAAAATTATGTAAAACCATAGCATTATAGAGTTCCATGACCTTTGACACGCATTAAAAAATACATAAAAACTATTCATAATTGTTTACTCTCAATATTATTATAAAAAATAAAAAAATGGAAAAAAAACTTGGACCAGATTGAATAGGAGAAAGACAAACAAAAACGCACCTAGTGACAAGAACAAAATTAGGGCTGTGTCGCCGTGAGTCTGTCGCGAGCGAAGCATCGGTCGGAGATTGGAGGTGGCGGTGACGAGTGCGGCGGAAAGAGAGAGACAGATAAAACGGCACCGTAGAGATGGAGGAGGGTAAGTGGATTGGGGAAGGAGAGGCCCGTGTTAGTACTATGAGATGGAGAGAGAGAGAGAGTGAGTGAATGATAATAACACAAAATGCGATGAAATGTGTGCAGTAATGAGGAGGCAGAGGCAGAGAGGAGGGACGAGGAGGGGGTGAGGGACAGGTGATGAATTAGAGTTAGACGCAGAAGCTTCTGACTCTGTCGATTTCTGCAGGAGATCACGTGATTGTCACGTGTCTGGGTGTGCCACTTTCAATTCTCGACCGTTGCCTCTTTTCGTTCTTTTGATTCCAACATGGTTAACAATCTAGTGCCCTGCCAATAATCCCCTTCTCTTTCCTTTTTCATATGATGGTAATTATTAGCTTTTAGGCCAATTACCTTCTGGTCCTTATGTTTTAACGAGCTAGCCAAGTAAGTACTTTCAGTTTTTGAATTCACCCCTCCCATTCCTATCTCTCAACCTTGTTACTTAATTTAATGTGACACGTCTATCTTGAAGACTTGGCTCCTAAGACCTATTAATATGCAAATCTTAAGTTAAAATTACCTTTGCAAATCTAACCCTTAGCCACAGGACTGTCACCGTCGCCATATGACCACCACTAACCTAGATCCATTCTATCATTTTATCACCTTTGGAAATCACTCTTTCCCGTAAAAATATGATCTAGAATTTAAATTTACATAAATTGATGTCAAAGAAACTTGTATACTAAAATCACTAGAATTTATTAAATTCAAAAATAAATTCTAATCAATTATCAATAATATTATTAATATTTTAATTTTTTTATTTATATATTTTATAAATATTTAATAATATTTTTTAAAAATAAATAGTTTTGTTCTAATAGCACTTTCCTGGCTGAGTTTAGTCTAGACATGGCCACAATTGAGGAGCTAGAAGTTCAGCATTAGGGTTCGATTGAACCTAAATTGAACTGCTTAGGATCGATTTTGAGCGGTTCAATTTTTATTCAATTTTGGTTTGAACAATTTGACTCAATGGTTACAGTTCAGGCAATTTGGGCACTTTTTTTAATTTTAAATAAATCAAATAAATTTTATTCATAAATGAAAACGACAAGTTGCGTAATTATTTTTAAGTAAAGAACACAAGTAATAAAAAACAACTTATCTTAAAAGATGCAACTTATCTAAAAAATACAAGTAACAAGACACATCTTACCTTAAAAAATACAACTTATCAAAAAAAAAGGTAATAAGGTACAACTTATCTCAAAAAAATACAACTTACAAAAAAAAATCAAGTAACAAAATTTTGTCCATGGAGAAAAATATGAGCAAAGAATGAGAAAAAAAAAACTCTTTGTGAACCATTGGACGATTCAACTGACAGTTCAAAATTGACAGTTAAGTGGTGTTTTTTTTTCAATTTTAGGTTGGCTAATTTTAGCCCAATTTTTTTTCCTTTTGATTCCAGTTTAGTTCACCAGTTCGATTAAGGAATGGTCATGTCTAGTTCAATCTAATCCATGCTCATCCTTAAACTGTGTATTGTTGAGACTTGTTGTATATATTAGAGACTTGAGTTTAAGCTATTAGTTTAAAATTGTCAGTATATTTTTTAGTGTGAGATTAGTTTTTATTTTAAATTCTCTTGTCTCTTTTTGTGGTTGTAAAATGACCAAACTTTTATTACTTTAATTTAATGATTTAAAAATTTTGTTATAAGGCTAGAAGGGGTTTTTTTAACTTGATACTATGTTGTCACTTAGGCCTACTCGAATAATTGTTTAATTGTAGGACCATTGCTCTATAAATGAGCTGAGAGGTTTGTTTGCTCGATGTCTTTATTTGTTTTTGCTTTCATGAATTCGATGAACAGAAGCCTATCTTTTTAGTTTGTGTTTTTTCAGCTGTAAGACCCTCTATTTTGGACTTGAAACTTGGTTATTTGGTGGACGTTGTTTATTTTATGCATTTTCTTAGAATGGTACTTGCAATATATAGAATTTCTTTACTTCATGTTGCATTTCCCTTTGATTTTATACAGAGTCTCTTATGTTGTATAGATTCTCCTTTAGTATTGTTAGAACGTTGTCTGAATCTTTAATTTTGTGCAAGTTCTTTTATGATCGTTGAATTTGGATAGAGTGGCAATCTTTTGTCTGCCTAGGTTCTCTTGAGAATGGATAAAAACTATGGTTCAAGGGAAGAAAATGCGTTGATAAAGGTGATTGTGTTTAGCAAGAAAAGAATTAGTGTGGAATAGCAACAGAGGTTGCCATGTACTAGGACAAGGAGGGTTTAAATAGGCAAACTTGTGGGTAATAGAATCAAAAAGGGAGAAACTTAGGACCTCTTCAAGAGATGCATCTTCTTTGCATGTTAGATCAATTGGAGAAATCCATAAGCCAGTTGTTTATGTTGATGTCCAACTTTCTTCTCCTGATGAATTTATTGTACATGTGAGTCATCCATTGGATACACATCCTATAACAAAAGCTAGACATTCAAGAAGTCTTATATCATTATTATAGAGTCAAAACTTGTGTTTCAAGGATTAGAAAATATTAGAAAGGAAAAGCTAATGGTAGCCTTTGCCTGGGAACCTAATCCATTGCAGCCATTATCTCAGCTAGATAACGTGCATTTAACATATTATTTTCTATTATCCATTATCCATAGGCATTATGCCTCGGCATTTTAGTCCTACTACACGGTTGGGAATTCAAGCAGCCCAGAAGATTGAACTAGGATCGTCCCGTGAGGGCTTAGGCCAACAATGGACAAACTCAAAGTGAACAATATCTCAGTAAATAGGCTTACCTTGCGATTGTCGAGAGATATGATCCACAACACAATTTTTATTAGGAAATCTACTTTTCTTTTAAACAAATGCAAGTAAAACTACATTCCCGTTTGACAAATTTTTATTTACAAGGAATGCTTCATTCATTCACTTCCATGTAAACTGTCCTGTATACATGAGCACAAACTCATAGGCATGTTACATAACAGATTCAGGGGACAATTCCCATTCTTAGCAAGCTTTGCAATAAGATCAACAACGCATTAGCCTTCCCAGAAATCCAAACAAAATTATATGAGATAAATTAGTTCTTGAGGCACCTAATATCTTCCACAGTGCTGAGGTTTTCCAAATTGGCGACTCTTGTCCACTACTGAAATATTGTGTCATTATGGCTGAGTCTGATTCACCTATAACATATTGCCATCCATTTCATAATGCCAAAAGTTAGCCCAATTGATGGCTTCTAATTCTGCACTCAGAACACCCACGACCTTCCTTTTTTGCCAAACGAGATCCATGATTTTCCTAGGAGGAGTTCGTAGCTATTGCTACCAGACCAGCCATGTTTTCATCTCCTCCCACAGCTATCTTGATCACTCCTAATTGCTTTCTCTCACATTTCATGTCTTGCATTTTTGTTACTTCACTTGGATTTATTGAGTTGTCCCAAAGTGTAGTAATTATCTTGCAAGTATAATCCTTAATCCTAATTAAAGTTCTTGTAGGATCCAAAACTACTTCATTGAAAATGCATTCATTCCTAGCCTTCCACAACATCCAACAGATAATCACGCATTATTCCAGCAGCTTCCCTTCACCTCTTCCTAGGCTTTGTTTTATTTGAATCCATCATTCTTTAACATCATTGTAATTTCCAACATTTATAAGCATTGTGAGGTCACTCCCCAACCATACCAGTCTTGTATATGGATATTCAACCAATATATGCAATAAGGATTCATTAGCTTGACCACATACCTGGCAAGTTTTATCTGAAACTAAGCTCCTTGTATACAGATTTTCCTTGGATGGCATAGCATCCATATGACCCTTCATATAAAGTGCTTCAGTTTAAGAGGAAGGTGAAGATTCTAAAGATGGTTCCATATGTTTCTATCCTCATTTGTGTAATTTACTTTATTCATACAATTACACCCACACAAGTATACAAATAATTGAAAAAAAAAAGAGAGAAGAGAACACAATAAACTTTTAATGCGGTTCGGTCTTTTAATAGACCTACGTTTACAGTCTCCACTAAAATAAATATTATAATTTTTGGAAAGACAAAATCGTTAAAATCCTCTCACTCTCATAAACCCAAAACCCAAGTTACATTCTTTCTGGTTAACTAATCTAGGATTTGTGGTACAAAATAACTAAGGCATAAGACCTATTTATAAGGGCGAGACTCTTTGTCCATTCTACAATGTGACAGAAGTACTTTCTCCAAACTCATTTCTAACCAATGTGAGATTTGGAGAGTTATCCCAAAAAATCCTTCTTCTTCCCAAATCCCCATATATCTCAACAGTTTCAGAAATTCTGACTCTCTTTATGGTATTTGTCTTCTTTGTTTTGCTACTTCCCTTATTAAGGGAACACTCATCCAAATAGTAAATATTTTTTCTTTTGACTTTTCTTGCAATACCAAGTTGTCACCTTTAAACACATTGTAAAACTCTTCATCACCAACATACTTGTACCCACAAAATGCCAATTCACCCAAAGAAATTATGTTGGCTCTTGTATTAAGCGCATACTTCATTCACATCAACAAAGTGTTTTGACAACATTATTATAGAGCTTTAGTCTAACTCTTCTAATGCCTTCAATCTGTAACTTTAAATTGACCCCGACATGGATGTAGCCAAATCTCCATGGGTCTGCATAATGTCAAAAGAAGCTTGATTTCTATAAATATGAATGGTCGCAGCATAATCTAACAACCAACTAGAATAATCTTCAGCAAGATCATTAGCAACAGTCAACAATACATCATTATAGTTTTCAACCACATTAACTTAGGAATTACCGATTTCCTACTTACCCTTCATCATTCCTTATAGACTCTTCAAGTCTTGCTTAAATTATAAGTAGTGAGATTGCATGTTCTCGGTTTCTCCACAATAAAAGCACTTCAGAATACTCATATCTATGGGTCGAGATCTCGATCGTCTACCACAGTCACCCTTTCTACGATTCCTCCCTCTCTCGTCATCCTTTGTAACTATGAGTAATTGAAGACCACCACCATGTTCTGTCACCAAGTAATTGAGGACCACCACATCATTCAACTACACATTATTTTTCCTACTAACATCATTTGCATCAACAGCTTGAAAGATTTAGGTAATGATGCTAACAGAAGTAATGGCTACTCTTCCTTCTCAATTTTCTCCCCCAAATTCAATAGCTGACAAACTAACTTAAAATTGTTAATGTGGTCAAGAATGTTAGCTCCTTCATCCATTCTCAGGGTACACAGATCCATCTTCAGACACAATCAATTAGTTAATTTGTTCCAGAAATCTTTAGGTGATGTCTCCTTCAACAATAATTTTAATTTTGAGAGCAAGTGCTAACCTGATAATGGTGACAACTTTTATCTGGATGGTATTCCAATCTCTGTCTAGATAACGTGTAGTTTTTCATCCTTCAATGCAATGTCAAGCCCTTGTTGAGCCAAGTAGTCTTAAATCGTGATCTACCACAATGTGAAATTACTATTTCCATCAAACAATGGAACCTCATACTTTAATGTCGTAGTCGACATCTTCTCTACAACTCTGCTTTTGCTCTTCCTTTATTCTCCTCGAGCCTTCCTCTCTTATACCACTTGTTAGGGCTCAAACATATATTTACACCCACATAAGAAAACAAATAATAGAGAAAGAGAAGAAAACACAAGAAATTTTTAACGTAGTTCAATCCCTCAATAGACCTACATTCACGATCTTTACTAAAATAAATATTATAATTTTTTGATAGACAAAATTGTTAAAACCCTCTCATTCTCAAAAGCCCAAAGTCTAAGTTATACCCTTTCAAGTTAGCTAGGCTAGGATTTATGGTACAAAACAATTACGGCATAAGGCCTATTTATAGGGAAAAGACCATTTGTCTATCCTACACCTAAGAAATGTGAGGGAAGTACTTTCTCCAAACTTATTTTTAACTAATGTGAGATTTGAAGAGTTATCTCAGCACTTTGTAATCGGAATGCTCTCAATTTTAGCCACTTCTCCAACAGTAAATCTCTTCTCTAATTTCTCATAATTCCAGCAATTAACTTCCAGATTTATCAAATTTAATACAATATAGACATCATCTCCTATTTGCTTCAGGGTCTATACTTTAAATTTTGGCAGCATTAGCACCCAAGTCGTGTCCCAAATCAAAATTTTCCTTCCATCGCCAACATTCCAGCATAATCCATTCTTTAATGCCTCTTGTCCTTAAATTACACTCATTTAAACCCATGTAGCATGCCCCTTGTCATTGCTACCCATAAAATCCCCATCTTGAAAATATTGTATGGAGGATCTTCAACCATAAAGCCTCGAGTTCCTTTAATATTCTTCAATAAAACTTAGCTAGTATGGCTTGATTGAAGACTACAGGTTCTCTTATTCCTAATCTTCCATTAGACTTTCATTTAGTTAACTTGTGCCAACCTACTCACCTACTCAATGTATGGTTCTTTTATCCAAGCTGGCTCCTCACCAAAATCTTCGGACTATCTTTTCAATCCTTCTTATGGTATCCATTGGTAGCTTAATATGGACATTATATAGGCCGAAAGAGCTTGTAAAACCTTAATTAACATTTCTTTCCCGGCTTGAGAGAGCAACTGGCTTTTTCATCCTTGAGCCCTTTTCCAAACTTGTTTCCTCCTTTTTCAGCCCTGAGGCTCACCGACCCGCACGGGTTGCACTTGAGAACGATCATGCGTGTCAAAGGGTCTGTGTTGCTTACCAACCTAGGACATTAAATCAAAGACGAGTGCCCAGTAAATAAGCCAATACTATTAAGAATAATATATGAAAATATAGTAAAAGATTTAAAGGTCTTTGAAGGGAACACAAGAACCAACAATGACTCAAGTCATAAAGTACGTCTAAGAGAGGTATGGGGGCACGGAAGCCGGCCATGACTCAAGTCAGAGCTCACTTCTAAGAGAGGCATATCATTGGTTGGGGTTAATAACACACAGTCGCTCAACTATGTAACTCGATGCACAAAATTCACTCAAGTGATTTTTCCTTCAAGTAAGTCACTCAACCAAAATAAATTGTGCACTCAAGGTAACAACCATCGAGTCCATACCAGATGTCCGACGAACGGACCACGTTGGTGTCCACGTACTTCCAAGTGGGATACACGTAGCAGTATGTCCATGCCATGTGTTGCGAAGGGTGCCACATGGCACCCAAAGTTGACTAAAGTTCTGAAACTAAAGCAAATCCATCACCCTTAAGCTCCCAACAAACATACTAGATCTGAATTCAAAACCACCAAACCAAGTTAACAACGTATGTACTACCTAAAAAGATTAACATCTGAAATAACTCTCACAAGTAACATAGACTGAGATCTAAAACAAGTTATCATCTTTTTCACCAATGCTCAGATTCTTATATACAAGTAACTAAAGTTTACGTTGGCCACATAGATTGAGATCTAAAATAACTCTTTTCTTGATCAACTTTTTTTACCATAGATAGTTGAAAAACCTAATAAGAAGCTCATAAGCAAATTAAACCCATTTTTTTTAGGAAATAGCAGACCATGTAACAAGTGAGTTAAAAGGGTACACACTATCATTTCAAAGAAAAAAAATGGATACACATTCAACCCTTAGATAACAAATCAATATTCAATCCTTTTTTATTTGACTAGTAGAACAAAAAAATTTGCTTATATATCCTCCTCACCATGATTTTGGGGTTAGACTTTACAAGTTTGGGTTTCCAATTTCAATTTGTCCATCATGGCATATGAGAGAAATTAGTGGTTTTTGGTTTTAGTTTGTTGCAAAGGTTTTGGCTTTCAGTTTGTGACGAGTTATGGTAGAAGAGATTTGGGCTTTGAAAGTAATGAGAAAGAAAAAGAGAAAGAACAAATAGGCAAAGGGAGAGAGAAAGAGTGGTGCTTGGTTCTTTTCTACTGAGAGAGATAAAAAGAGAAGAGAGAGTGGTGTTTAGTTCCTGGATGAGGGTGATGTTGGTGGTGGGAGTAACAAAAGCGGTGGTGGTGAGTGATGAAGCAGAAGAGAGACGAGATTATGGCAGAGAAAGTGACAAAGTTGTGGCATGTTTGGATAATCAACTCTTTTTCAGCACAAGGGGTACGATGTCGAATTGGGACCATCTGTTGCTTTTTATTTTTTTCAAAGTCAACTTGGGGTGCCACGTGGACAATGTGCCACGTGGCTGTAACACCTCATTTAAATTCAACTTGGTTTTTGATTTATTGATGATTAAAGTTTGTGTATTTAGATCATTGGAAACTTGATTTAAATGTTAGATGATAATTTTTTTGGAGTGAACTAAAGTTCTTGGTCTTAATGGCATTTGATGGAAAAAAACAAAAAAAGGGGTGAATTTCAATTGGGTTATCCACTAGTTTGGTTCACTAGTTGGACCAATTGGGTTGAGTACTAGTGAGTTGATTTGGTTTATTTTTGTGAAATGGTTTGGGTGGTTGAAAATCCATTAGTGGGTTTGATTGAGTTCTTTTCATAGACTGGTTTGGTTGAGTTTGTTTTTGGATTGATTTTGGTTTGTGGGCTGGTTCGGTTTTCATCTGTTGGGTCTTGACTGGTTTGATTTAGTTTTGGTTGGTCAGTAAGGTTCAATTTTGGCTGGTCAATTGGGGTTGGTTTTTGTTGCACCTTCTTTTAAATTTTGAGCCCAATTCCTTCTTCTATTTCACTCCAAACTCATTCTTCCTCATCTACACACTCTCAAATTCACCCTTCTCTTTCTCTCTTTGCTTCCTCTTCAATTCTTCCAACTAATGCAAGGTAAATCTCTCCTTTTTTTTTCTCTTTTCTTCTTCCTTTTCATGATTTTTCATATGGGTTTTGTTGGGTTTGAATGGGTGTGATTAGATGGGTTTGATTCCAGATTTTTGTTGATTTTTTTGTTAAATGTGAGTTAGATTTTGATGGGTGATGTTAGATTAAGGTTAGTAATACATGAATTGAGCTTGGTTTTTGTTTGGATTGGATTAAATGTGGTGTTTTGTGTTAGAGTTAGTTTGAATCCGAATTTCTGATGATGAATGATTTGATTTTGATGGTTGTTTTAATGAATTGGTCATAGTTTTTGGATGTATTAGACTGGGTTAGGATTAAGAATGGTGTGGGTTTGATTCAATGAGTTGAATGTGCATCTTTGGTAGAATTTAAAAAGATATCCAAATTTTTCATGAATATTAGGGTAGATTTTTTTGATGAATTTAATTTTGTTCTTGATGGATTTTGGTGGAATGAACATAGAATGGAATGTGTTTGTGTTTGGTTTTGGAGATTGAAAAGGATTGACATAGTTAGATTTTTATTTGGAAGAATAAATTTTTGTTTTTGATGAATTGTTGGTTTATTAATGGAATTGATGAATAATTTAGATGGATAAAAATTATTGGAAGGTGATATAAGTGGTTTGGAAGAATGAGTGTCGGTTTGGAGCGACTTTTGTTGGTTGAATCGAGATAAGGACCAAAACTAATATTTTACATGTTTGGGGTTTAAATTGAAATTCTGCACAATTTAGGGACTAATTTATAATTTTTGAGGAGTTTGAGGACTAATTAGTAATTTTGAAGAGTTAGGGACCAAATTATAAATTTGGAATATTTTGGGGATTGAATTGTAATTTTTCAAAAATTTGAGGACTAAACTGTATTTTTATATCGAGGTTGATCTTCAAGGAGAGTGTTAGATTTTTTATTCAGGTTAGATTTTTGGACGTCGTGTGAGAGTCTGGATCTGCATCTGCATTTCATGTATCGGTACTGCCACAGTACCACATTTAGATTTGTTTCTGATACATTTGTTCCCGATATGTTTGTTTCAACTTCTTGAACGTGCGAGCGAAATCATCGTCCTGATAGTGGTACTTGACTAGCCTTCTGTTTCTGGATATCCAAGTGAGTGGATGACAGCTTCAGATACATAAGTTGTGTCTTATAAATTCGAATGTTTTTGTTGTGTCGATTGAATATGAAAACTAACTAATTAAAGAGTCAGTAACTTATAAAAATTGGATTATGCAATAATCTTTGGAAAAAAATGTTTTTGAAATGCAGTAAATATTATATTTTCTCGTCTTTTTCTGACTTCTGATATGTTTTTTGAATTCTGATATATATATATATATATATATCCCTCTCTGTTTCTGATTCTTATTTGCATGCCTTCTGTTTTTGTACTATATTTATGATATTTTTTTCTAATATGGGACGTCTAGCTACGGGGTACGTAGTCTTTGGTATACCAATAATTTGTCAAGACTCTAGTTACCAGGGTAATTTGGTAGCTGTGTGCATAGCTAGATACATGTATTATGATCCGATGGTGGTGCAAATCCCATCGTTGATACTTTGTTTATGTTTTTGATATTATACATCTTTGTTTCTGGTCCCATATCCTTACTACTATGTTATAACTGGTTTTATCATTAGTACTATTATTATAACGTTTGCCTGTATGTTGTTTACTATGTCTGTGAACGATTTCGAAATAGATTTTCGAAAACACTACTACTTATAGTGTGTATACATGTGCATATATTTGTCTATGCCTGTATGCGATATTTTTTAAAACTGTTTTCAAAACGGTTTATGTGATGTCTCGTATGTGATCTGGAGTGTCATTCCTCACTAAGTTTACTCATCCCCCTTAACATTTTCAGGTATTTTGTTTTTGGCTTCGGCAATTGTCCGACATCTCGGATCTCAATGAGGTGTCTTCATTGGTTAGTGATGCCTTTTTACTCGAGCTCTTTGTTTTTGTGTTAGAGCTCTACACCGAGATATTGTTGGGTTATTGGGTATAATTTTTGTATCTAACTTTTGATTTTATTATTATTATTTTATATTCACATTTGTTATAGTAAAACTATAATTTCTTTTACTGCAACCTTTTTTTATGATATGTACAAATTATTTTATTATGGTTATAAATTTTATTTAATAAACGTTTTAAAATGAACAAGTTGGTTAGTTTATCTAAATCTTTGAGGCTTGTACTTGATGGGTCGTGCCGTCGGTTTGGCTTTGGTAACGGGTCGTGACAGCGGCAATTGTCCACGTGGCACCCTTTGCAACACGTGGCATGGACAAACTGCCATGTGTTTCCAACATGCCAGTACGTGGACACCGATGTGATTTTTTGGTCAGACATCTGGTATGGACTCGATGGTTGTTATCTTGAGTGTACAATTTATCTCGGTTGAATGACCTGTCTGAACAAAAAATCACTTGGGCAACTTTTGTGCACCGAGTCATAAAGCTAAGTGACTGTGAGTGTTATTAACCCCATTGGTTGTGCATGGCTCAAGTCAGAAAATACTTCAAATTTGTCACGACCCATTTTCGGGACCGCGACCGGTGTACGAGGCGAGCTGTCTATGGAAGCCCGGCCCATCTCGCACAAGCCTCGGAGAACAGAAACCACCCAAATTCATATTATTAATTGGCTTATTTACCGTATTAAACATTTTAGTAGGGATACGTTTTTCAAAAATAATATTCCCGAATATATAATTACAATATAATTATAATAACAAAATACTAAATAAATACTTTAAGTAAAACCGTTAAACATTTGTTTAACAAATGCAAGTCCATAACCCACTACCCAGTGTAGAGCAGCTAACATAACACAATTTGGCCCGAACAATATGGCACTCACTGAGCGCAGAAGAACCAAACGCTCGCTATCAACTACCTGAAAAGTGAGGTAGAACAAAGACAATAAAAATAAAAGGGTAAGATTCCCTAGTGAGCGGATAACACAAAAGAGCGGCACAGGCTCATCAAAAGGGTTTTGAAAACATTTTTGAAAACATTTTTGAAAACTACCACATGCATGTATATATCTAAATAATATCGTATATATATACACTCGTATATATAAATAGATTGTTTCAAAAATCCACTTTGCAATCCTTTTGCATACAGAGCAGACAACAAAAAATTACCGAAATTGATTAGATGAAGAAATTATATAACATATTTAATTTCTCAAATCCAAAATAGCCAAAGTGTTTTCTTTCAAATGCTTTCCAAAATTTATATTCACATTCCAAAATATTTCAGAGAAAAATGCCTAAATATTTTCAGAGATAAATATTCAAAATATTTCAAAGATAAATTCCAAATTTATTTTCAGAGTTAAATACCAAAGTATTTCAAAGTTAAATACCGAAGTATTTTTAGAATAAATTCTAAAATATTTTTAGATAGTAGTTCCAAAAATATTTTTCAAATTGTTGTTCAAAACATTTTCATACTAGGATCAAAGTTCATATTCATCGAGTTACTCAAACTCGGTATTAGCCACATAGGCGAAGATTAGCCACATAAGGCACCATGGTGTAATATAGTATAGCTACTAAGGCAAGTATAGACCACTAATGCACAAATATAGCCACACATGCAAATGATACAACTCTGGTATATTAAGACTACGTTATCACGTAGTGAGTGTCCCAAAACAAAATATTTTTCCAAAAACATATTAAAATATTTATTACAAAAATATTTAGTATTCAGAAACAATAATTATTTCAAATTAAATATATTCGCTCCGGAATATATTTTCAAAAGCCAAAACGTTTATTGCAGAGATCACAATAAATATTAAAAACTTAATATTTATTTTTCAGAAACAAAATAATTTCCAAAACTGGTTTCCACAACCAAAGTTATCACATAAATCATATTTTTAGGATTCTCTATCCTTTATTAATTCCAAGTTCATGCCAAGTTCAGCACAACAAAAATATATACAGAATTTAGAGGACACAACCTACGTGTCTAAAGTGCTACCACACTCACCTGGACGCTGAGCAATAATCCCGACTGGTGAATGAATGGTCCCCTCAAAAACCACACAGAGCTGGAACAAATAATACATTCACAAATCAGACATAGTACCGTGACTGTACTGCGTGCAAATGCATATGCAACCCAAACACTCTAATAACTTCAAAAATTATTTTGGCCTAAAGTCTAATATGAATGTCCAATTATTACACCCGATGTAAAATTATAGATCAGTTCCCGAACTTTTCAAAATTACCATTTAATTTCCAAAATATTAGAAAATTATGACTTAGTCTCCAAACCTTTCAGAATTTCTAAATTAATTCTCTAAGTAATTTAAAATTATAATTTAATCCCTTAATTTTTTAAAATTATAATTTAACCCTAAGTTCTTCAAAATTAAAAATCTGCCACTATACACCCTAAATGCTAAATATCAAGTTCAGTCCTCAAAATGCTCAGAATTTGGCAAACTTTATTTTAGTCCTTTTGTTACAAAACAACACCAAATGGTCCTTAATCTCGAACCAAGCATGACCCAATGTTTTCAACCATACCATTCAACTCAAAATCACCTAAGGATTCCAAATCTAACCTCGGTTCATCCAAAAATCGAGCCAAACATTCAAAATCCAATTCGGACCGAATTACCCTTTTTATCAAAAATCCTCCAATCTTCCATTTCTAACTTAGATTCATGTTCTTCCAACTCTCCCCATCACAACCCCATAAAAATCCATCCGAAAACCATCAAGAATCACTCCCAAAATTCAAAAATTCTCATTCGGTCGAACTCTCCTAAAAACACAAGAAAATGACCAAAGAAAAGAGGAGAGAGAGAGAGAGAGAGATTACCTCGGTTAGCTTGTCCGGCCAACGAGGAAGAGAGAGACGAGAGAGAGAGAGAGAGTTGGATCGTGAGAGAGAGAGTCTGTTGTGAGAAAGAAGAAAAGAAAAAAAAAGAAGAAGAAGAAAGAAAAAGAAATTCGGCTGTTGGGTTTTGAATGAAAACGACGTCGTTTTTGCTTGCTCAAAACGACGTCGTTTTGTTCACTGAAAAATCGGCTCCTACGGACGGGAACGACAGATCGTCTGGTGACTCGAAATGACATGTCGTTTCCTCTTCAGCGAACGACGCGTCGTTTTTGCTTCAACCGAACAACTTTGCATTCAAGAAGCCAGACGACACGCCGTTTGGACCAAACGCTGAACTACCTGTAGTTCAGCCTCCCATTTTCTTTTCTTTCAATTTTCTTCCTTTTTTCAATTCCAACCAATTTCCACTCAATTTAACTCCCCAATACACTTCAAAAATCCTATTAACACCAACAAAAATTTTAACACTCCAAAATATCATTAATTAATTTAATGATATTTCAATTAAAATTAATCCGTCAAAAATAATTAATTCGAAAAAAAATTTCGAAGGAAAATTTACCCAAAAAAATTAGTCAAAAAATCAAGTTATTACAAAATTTGTGGGTTTGAATGCTAAGCTATAGCTACTACGAAATTTGATGGAGATAATGACTACACTAAAGGGTAGAGTAAAAGATACAAGACAATGAAAAACGTAAATGTTGATGTGTGGACCCTTTCTCTTAAGTCCATCTTCCACTTTTATAGACTTTGGCTTGCAATATGTGACTCCATTTTTTCCACTTTCTATGTAACTATCACTCCATGTTTTATAACAACATGTCTTATGTTCTCCACGTCTTATAACCGTCTGTCCCATGTTGTCCACGTCTTGGAACTGTCTATCCCATGTTTTCTATGTTCTTGGTAGCACTACTTACTCGATGGCTTAATCACTCGACGATGCTTCTCGACCCAAAAAATGCTCCACCACTTGACGACTCATGCCTTATATACTTTTATTTATTTTTTAAGGTAACAGATTGCAACCCCCTCCCTTGCCCAGAGGAAAGTGCAAAGGTCTTTTCTCCAACGGCCATGCTTCAACAACGCCATGAATCTTTGCTTCATGATGAATTTCCATAAGAACATTAGATGGGGGGAAACTGCAAGGGTCTTTTCTCCAACGACCATACTTCAACAGCGTCGTGAATCTTTGCTTCACGATTAATTTCCATAAGAACATTAGATGGGCTTTCGACTACTCGTGCTACCATAAGCCTCCCACTGTGGTTGCCAATTATATTTCCTGCCTTTTTTGCCCTGAGGCTCACCAACCCGTGCGGGTTGCGCTCAAGAGCGATCATACGTATCAAAGGATTCGTGTTGCGTAACAGGTTAAGACTTTAAATCAAAGACGAGTGTTCGGTAAATAAGAAAATATATATGAAAATATAGTGAAAGATTTAAAAGACTTCGAAGAGAAGATGAGAACCAACAATGACTCAATTCATAAAGTATGTCCAAGAGAGGCATGGGGGCACAGAGATAGGGATGACGCAAGTGAGAATGCACTTTTAAGAGAGGCATGTCATTGGTTGTGCATGGTTCAAGTCCGAAAACACTTCAAACTTATAGGTTTGAATGGTAAGCTATCATAGAGATAAAGACTACAATAAAGGGTAGATTAAAAGATAGAAAACAATGAAAAATATGTGTGTTGATATGTGGACCCCTCCTTTTATGGCCATCCTCCTCTTTTATAGACTTTGGCTTACAACACATGCCTCCATTTTTCCACTTTCTATGCAACTATTACTCCACATCTTGTAATCCCCTATCCCATATTCTCGGTAGCACTACCTATTCAGTGGCTTAACCACTCAACGGTGCCTCTTAACCGGAAGAACTCTCCACCACTCCACGGCACTGCTCAACGCGTAGCTCAATGGTACCACTTGACAACTCATGCCTCATGTGTTTTTATGCCTTAATAATATTAAATAGCACACCATTTACTTGTTTTCGTACTCATAGCTTGATTTTTCGAAAATAACACCCGATATCATTATCTTTGCAATTTTTTTACATTAGTAACACGAGTTAATATTTCTATTAAGGAAAACAAAATTGATGATGTGACACTGATGTAGTGATGAATGTCACTTAAAAATTGACGGCCATGTTATTACGTTGTCAATGTCACGTTATCAATTGTCCATTTTTGTTTAACAAAAATATTAACTTGTATTACGAATATAAAAAATCATAAATGTAATACTATTAGATGCTATTTTTAAAAGGTTGAGCTATAAGTGCAAAAATGAAGAGAACTCTATCAACTATGTATGATAAGGCTGCCTTGGGGCTCTGACTTCCCACACGTCGCTGGAATACCAAGATATAATTCCCCTCCGCTTGTCTCAGCACAACCGAGGCAGTCCACAATCATCTCTTTCAATTCTGACGGAACAGATGGACTGATATAAAGCAGAAGTTCTGAAAAATGGAGACCCATTCCTTGGCTTCCTCCAACGTAGCCTTGGCAGATATGATTGTTTCATCTGCGAATTGTAGGTGGTGGGTAATCACAGGACTCCTCATGTTAATTGGGAAGCCTCCAATGTGCTCTTGCTGCTTCCTCATTTCGACATACCTAGTAAAAGCTTCAGATACAAACAAGTAGAGGTATCAAGTAGAGGTATAGAGACATCGAGTGGAAAAATTCAAAAACAAGTACAATTACCAACTCGTCCCTCCAACATTATAGAATCAATCCCGGGAGAGGCAGGACAATTGAGTCATTTCGGCAAATAAACCGAATATATAATTTGGATGGACTCATCTCTCTCGCTCCAACAACCATTTCGTACTCGCACTTTCCGTCCCTCTCTAAACCCCCAATTCTCCCAATCCAAACTTTGTCTCCCTCGTATCCCACTCCAAAACGACTCCGTTTCGCAACGACTTAGGCTACGACATGTCGCATGCCTGTCGCGGTTTTTCTCTTCCTCTTCCTCATCGCGAGTTAGGTTGTAGTCGAATGAGGCTCTGCTCGGCTCGGTTTTTGACGAAGGTGAACCAGAGGCTCCGAGTTTTGTGGAGTTTATAACTTCGGAGAGAGTGAAGGTGGTGGCGATGCTTGCTTTGGCTCTGGCTCTTTGTAATGCCGACCGTGTCGTCATGTCTGTGGCG
>CAODLS011505874.1:0-19588 GCA_948243855.1 Flueggea neowawraea
TGTATTTCTGGTTGAGTATATATATATATATAATGTGTCTATGAATATATTTCATAGTGTTTCAATTGTTTTTGTTGTTTAGATTTTGTAAAGCTTAATCCTATTGGTTATGTGCCGGTGTTGGTGGATGGAGACGTTGAACTTTCTGATTCTTTAGCTATTTTAATGGGGAGTTGCTTTTGTCATCTTAACAGCAGCTTGCTAGCGCATTTCTAATCTATGGACACTAACTGCTAGCTACTCTGCCAAATCGTTGTTTTATTTGCACGGCAACATAAGCAGTACTTGGAAGAGAAGTTCCCTCAGCGTCCCTTGTTACCTCCTGATCTTCAGAAAAGAGGCCTCCATTTCCAGGTAAACGTGCATTCTGTCTCTTTCTCTTTCCTTTTGCCTTGCACTGTTAAGTTTTATTTAACGATCAATTAGCCAAGTCGAAAAGCTTAATGATTGCGAATTTTTATATGGTACAGTTGAGGAAATCTGTTGTTCACATGTTGAGGAAATCTGTTTTACTTTATGTAGTATTGAGATTTCTTAACCACTTCTTTGTAGGCTGCAACCATTGTTTCATCTAACATTCAGCCCTTCCAGAATCTGGCAGTCCTAGTGAGTATCTGAATTGGATTATCACTTCAAAAGATTCTTCTCAGGTGTCGGTTTTCAAATGCTTTGGAATTGAGACTAAGTTTTTATGAAATTTTGTTTCACCTGCCATCTATCTACAGAAATATATCGAGGAGAAAGTTAGTCCAGATGAGACAATTGGGTTTGATATCACATTCTAAAAGGCTTTGAAGGTAAATCCCAATCAAGCTCTGTAGTTGAAATTAGACATTTTGATGAACTGCATGGAAAAAAAACAGATATTAGAAACATATAACAATTAGTTTGGAGTTTAAAAACTCATTGAGAGAGAGAA
Source organism: Flueggea neowawraea (assembly GCA_948243855.1). Taxonomy (NCBI): domain Eukaryota; kingdom Viridiplantae; phylum Streptophyta; class Magnoliopsida; order Malpighiales; family Phyllanthaceae; genus Flueggea; species Flueggea neowawraea. Next base: position 920 of record CAODLS011505874.1, read on the forward strand.
AAAATATGAAATGAGAACCAACGGATTGAGGCTTAACATATCGTGTTAAAACAGTAAGGCTTTTTGTAATGTCAGTTTCCACAGTCTTAGAGTTAATTCATCACATTCCTCTTATTTGTTGAGCGAAGACCTGAGATATGTTAGCTTACACTTGCAAACTATAGATGTGCTAAAAGAATTCATCAAGACAAGGTGATAGGCTATCTGTGTTAATATAATAGCAGACATCACAGCAAAAGAATTTCAACTTTTAATTTTTAGGTATAATAACCTTGTTTGGTTACTTTCTGATTGCAATGAATCCTAGATATTGTTTTGATAGTTAAGCAATGGATGTAGTGAGTTTCATCTTAATGGGATGTAGTGAGTTTCATCTTAATGGGAAGTAAAAGCTGATATGATTAGCTAGTTTTAACTTCTGTGCAATCATAAGACACTCAAATTGGTGATGCTTCTTGGTTTATTACTTGTATGATTGCATTCATTGAAAACTTCTCTTCAAATGGAATCTTAGCTCGATGGCTGCTTTACTTGTCTCAGCACTTGAAAAGCTTCTGAAGGACCACGCTGGAAGATATGCGACTGGAGATGAAGTTTTCCTGGTTTGTTTATTCGCCTCTTGTATTATATATTGATGTTTGAAAGCATTTGGTGGAATTCACACATGAAATCGATGCGTCAAACAGTAGTTTGTAGACTTATTTTCCTTCTTAAATCAAGGCATAAGAGACTACTCTAAAAAATAATTTTGACTTGTTCCACAGAACCAGATGTATAAGATATATGGTTGGGTATTTAATCCTCCAATGTTGCGTCACCTTGCAGGCAGATCTGTTCCTGGCGCAGCAGATAGATGGAGCAATTGCAAGATTCGATAGTGATATGGTAATTCGGGCTATGCCTAATCTATGATGATCTTTTCTATATCCCGTTTTACTTCACAATACATGTTTTGAGTTAATTTTCTCTATTCTTTTATTTCTTGCAACTTACTGGTGTAAAAGTTTATTTTTTGAATCAAGGGAGGATGGCTTGGTAGATTTTCTTTGTATCCATATTGTTCTCTTTGCGTGGAATAATACTCGTTTGATATGTTAGTTATGGATGCATTGTGTGAGAAGTTTGTTCTTGTTTCAGACCCAATTCCCGACTCTGAAGAGGTGTCACGAAGCGTACAGCGAGCATCCAGCATTTCAAAAAGCCATGCCACAAAATCAGCCAGATGCATCTTCATCTACCTCCGCTTAATCTCACCATTTGTTGTGCAATTTGGCAGAGTACGTAGTATGAATCTGGATTAAGTTTGAAATTGCAATGTATTAGTTACCTTTGAAATGCATCAATTCCTTGTATCTCTCCAGTGTAATGTAATGTAAACAAGTTTTTTCACTAGTCAAGGACGTTCTTTCTATTGTGCTTCTTTAACCAAGGGAGGAAAAAAATTGAAAAAACAGCCAGTAAAGATAGATTTAGTACTAAAAAATTGAAACCTTTTTTAACTCTCTAAACCACATAAAAACCCTCTTAAAACATACATCCCTTCCATTGAAGTTATTTGTCAAAACTTACAAAACCACCATCCATGCAATGAGTAAGTTGCAGTCTTGTATTTTGTTTTAGCAAACTGTTGTAGAAAATTTAGAGCCCGCTTAGAAATTTTCTAAAAAATAGAAAACTAAAAGATTTGTTCAAAATCAATTTTTTTTCTTTTTTTTTATGGAAAATAAGGGTTTTTTTTTGTGGGATAAGATTAAAAAATGACCCTAATGTTTAGGCTCAGAGCTGATTTGACCCTATTTTATTTCTTGGACCAATTTGTTTATTAACGTTTTTGGGATCGGTCGATTTTGGTCTTCCGTTATGCGGACAACGACGTCACATATGGAATGACTAGCAAAAACTAATGTGGCATGTGTTCTTAGAGCATCTCCAACCCGATTTTATTCTTGCGTAAAACACAAAATTCAAGTTGGAAAGGCTCTCCAACCCGGCTTCATTCTTGCATTTTGCTATAGTGTCAGCAACCTATTTTCTTTATTTTTTTTGTTTTAATCTTATTCTTATTTTATCAAATTACATAATTAATTTTATTTAACAAATAATTAAGAAAGGATTAAGTTTGTATTTAGTTTGTAAAAAAATAATGGTAAAAAATGTAATTTTAACAAAAAATATTGAGAGAATGTTCCTTTTTAGAGTTAGAAATAGAATTGTGGGTTGTAGATTTTTTTTACTGTAGATGTATTTTTAAGATAAATTGTTGTAAAATAGAGTTTTGGATTGTAGATGACTTTATATTTCACTTCATTAGGGCATCCCCATTGGACCACTAATGAGGGAGAACCAATTGCATTGGACGGTCCAAACTGCTTTGGATCATCCAATGTGTTTCTTTTTTTAACTTTTGTTAATTTTTAGGAAAAGAGAAAAAAAAAGATATATATTTAGTGAATAATAGAGTGATAGTGAGTTCTAAAGTACAATCTAATAATAGCCTAAATTATTGTAGAGAAATAGTTTAATAAAAGAAAATTTAGTTTAACCCATGAAATTAAATAGTGCAATGGTGTCTACATAAGAAATTAACATAGGATCACCCAAACTACCCAATGATTTGGTCAAATTCAAGCCAACTTACCACGGAAGAAATCACTACCATCATATCTGAAATCTCTCTCCCTCAACTTCACCTCTCTCTCTTCCTTCCTCCCACCTAACTTCATCTCTCTCAAATCCATATTAAAAAACTAAACCTAATAAAGAAATGGATGAATGAGTTCAAATCAAAATTAGATAAAAGAATGTGCAAATCAAAAAATAAACATACATGAATCTCAAATAACAAAAACCTAATCTCCTTACAAATCAAAATCCCATACATAATCAACAAAATTCACTCAAAGATCTCACAAATTACACAAGAAAAACACAAAACCCATTATTCAAAAATTACAAGCCACTAAATCAAAAAACCCATTTGCATAAAATCAAAGATGAACAAATAAACCTCTTGGAAAACTTCATCTCCCTTCGCAATATTGGAAATGGTCTGGTTTGCTACTAGGGATGTCAATTTATACCCTACCCGATAGATACCGACCCTACTCATACTCAGTCAATGCTGATATTATCTGCTTTGACTGGATATGAGTACGTTTAATGCCTTCATTTTACTACGCGGGTAAGAGTAGGGTATGGATATAAGAATACCTACTCGTACTCGTACCTTTACCCGTTGGGTAATATCCGTATCAGTGCTCGCTACCTGTTACTCATACCTGCTATATATAAATTTATATACATACATACATAGAGAGAGATAGTTTTTTAAAGGTAAATGAATTCTAATATTTGAATAAATTGATTTATAACTAGAATGAGACTATAAATGTAATTTGTTAGATATTGTAGTATTTTATGTAGCTAGAATGAGATGCTACTATTGGGAATGTATTATTATAGTTTTATATTCAAAGAACTTATTACAGCTAAACTCATATAGTATTGACATATGATTGATTGGCCAACAAATCAAGCATGAGAGTTCAAGAACAATATTTTTTTTGTTTAACATTTTGATATATTTTGGTCTAACATATTTTGATATATTATTGTCACAAATATAACAACTAGTACGTATTTTGATCTAACATTTTATCCACAATAAGAGACTATAACTAAGAGCTGTAATTTGGAGATTGTAATGAGAATGTTGAAAACATTGTCAATCTTCATCATTGTATAATATTTTAGACTATAACTTTTGTATATATTCTCCATCAAGTGATAACTCATCACATAACTATTTCATTAATTATATTCAGTTGTAAAATTTTAGTTTTTATATTATGTTGTGTGAATACAATATTTCATATTGTTTCGAGTATTTTTTTAATCTATTATTTTCAATTAGTTATATATTATTTTTTAAATTAATTAACTAAATTTAAACTATGGGTAAATATGTACACTACGAGTAAATAGATACCCGCAGATAGGATACAAATAGTAATTTTTATTACCTGCATAGATACGAGTAGAGTATAAATATATTATATAAACTACGAGTACAAGTAAATGTATTGATATACCTTATATATTGCCATCCCTATCTGTTACTGAAAAATCAAAGCTTTTGATATATATTTGCCTTGGTTTGATGAAAAATGAAGACGGAACAAAGCTTTTAATCTTCACAACAGTAGACTCTCCTGCACTCCTATTAAAATTATTGTGAACAAACGAAGAAGAAGAATTGAAGAACAAAGTGACTGACGAACGAGTTTGGAAAAGAACGAGGAAGAAGTAAAAAAGAAACGTGAGATAAGTTGCAGAAATGAAGAAGTGATGGCTGCTTTGAACTTTTGGGATTTTAGGGATTTTGATTTGGGAATTTTAGGGCTTTTGACTTTGGATTTTGCAAAAATGAGCAAGAGACTCATAATTTTTTTTATGTGGGTCTACTCATTCTATTTTATTTTTATTTAATTTAATATGTGGAGGTATATTGATGAAATATCGTTAGAAAACATGCCACAGTTGTTGCCGTTAGCGATTCTGTCTACCACATTACCAGTTGTTATACTCTGTCATAACGGAAGGCCAAAACCAGCCGATTCCAAAATCGTTAGGGAACAAATTAGTCCCAAAAATACAATGGGCTTAAATCAGCTCCTGAATCTAACATTTTTTTAACCTTATTCCGTTTTTTGTGTAAAGCCTTATTTATCACAAAAGAAAACATAATCTTGTCCAAATTAAATGGGCTCTTAAATTGAGAATAATAAATGATAGATTTGATAAACTGCGTAGATAAAAAAAATGAAAAATATATTTAACAAAAAATATATAATTTAAAAAGAAACAATCATATTTTAATAAGAGAAATTTACTCCAGATGTTCACTTTCATCATTATAATTTCAAATATGCAAAAATGGATTATCATTTTTTTCTATATTGTAACATTTTAATTAAAATAACCAAAATGCAACAGTACATATATATCTCTTTGATTTTTCTCTCTTCTATTTTCCAATTTTCTCTCTCTCCTACCTCACATGCTCTCCTTCTACCTCCTTCTTCGGCTCCTCTGTCTGCCTCCCTCTTTGGCTTTTGTCTTCTCACCTTCTCTCCTTTTGTCTTCCATCTTCACTGCCTCCATCGCCCTTCTCCTCCTTGGATTTTCGACTACACGAATGAGAAATGAGGGAGAACGTGCTACACGAAAGAGAGAAAATAGAGTCAGAAAGCGAGAGGTAGAGAGAGTCTGAGAGGGGCAGAGAGATAGAGAGAGAACGAGAGATTGCTTCGGGTGGAGAGAGGAGATCAAGAGGTAGCGACTAAGATAGAGTGAGAGAGAGAGAGGCGTTGCTGTGGGCGGTGACCGGAGTAGAGAGGATAGCGACGTGTGAGGAGGGCAGAGTGAGGGTAGCGGCTAGGGTTACAAAACGCTAGCTGCCCACCATAGATGGAAGAGATATCTACACTTTTCGAATTTAACTAATTTGAGAACATTTTTTACTCATTTTCGTATCTACAATACCAAAAATATTTTGTACTCATTTTCATATCTGCAATACTGAGAACATTTTGTACTTATTTTCGTATGTACAAAATTGAGAATAATTTGTTCTCATTTTGTACTCATTTTGTATTTGAAATTCTGAGTTCAAATTATTCTCATGTTGTACTCATTTCCATTGTATGGTCAAATTTTTCTAGCACGTGGTAAACACGCGGTCAAACTTCTGATGCGCAGTCAAAATGTCAAATTTTTCGTATTTTTAAATTGTATTATAAGTTTCAACATTTTTGTGTATATTTTAAATGTTGTTGTTTTTCTCAAATTTTATTTTTTGAACTATTTTTATGCTTTTCCCTTTTAGTAAATTACAAAATGTTATGTTACTGGCTATACTTAGGGCATCTTCAAGAGGCTCCACATACTCTTTTCTTAAAATATAATATTTTATCTTATTATTTATCTCAAATTTTGAACCAAACTCTACTTTTACTATAATCTAACTCACTTTTTGAATATTTTACTAATAAAATAACTAACAATTTTAACAAATTTACAGCTATTCAATAAATTTAGCTAGTTACTATTCATTCATCAATACTATTCATTTATTTTATCAATAAAATATTCACTTTCTAATATTTTCTCTTTCCAATACACAAATTTTAAAAAAATTAATACACAAATAAAAATAAAATAATATATTTTAACTCTTTATCTTATTTATACTATTGGAATGCCTTTAAGGCATCCCAACAGGCTCCACACCTTTCTTCATCAAAATATAATATTTTATCTCATTATTCATCTCGAATTTTTAACCCAATTATACTTTTACTATAATTTAACTCACTTTTTGAATATTTTATTAATAAAATAACTAATAATTTTAATAAATTTATAGTTATTCAATAAATTTAACTAGTTATTATTCATTTCTCAATACTATTTATTTAATTTATCAATAAAATATTTATTTTTTAATATTTTCTCTCTCTAATATATAAATTTTAAAAAATTAACACACAATTTCACTCATTCCTCTATTTTTTTAATTTAACAATAAAATATTAATTATTAAAAAAATAAAACGAATTCAAATTTTAAAATAAATAATAAAATAAATTTAAATTAAATAATATATTTTTATCCTCTAAATTAAAAAATTATTAATAATAAACTAAATAATATATTTTTCTCCCTAATTTAGAAGTTAGAAGGCCTTTTGTAGAAAAGTTGTCTGGGATAATGAAGTGCGATACAGTGAAAACCGGCTGATATAAAACCCTGCTGGAATATTTGTAAAACCCTTCCTAAGCTTTGCTCTCTTTCCATTCGCAAACATGGCAGAAACTGACCAACACGTCATTCATGTCTTCCGCGCGTACGAGCTTCGTCTCCTCCGCTGTACGCTGGCCCCACTATCTTCCCCATCCCCAATCCAAGAACAACGTCTCTCTTTTTCTAACCAAAATCTGCATTCACACATCCATCACCTTCTTTCTTTGGAAACTATCTCCAAGCTCTCTCCTCCCCCGCCGCAACTCTCCTTCTTCCCCAATCGATTCGCCTTTGCTCCGAGGTTGTCGACTCTGCTCTCTTGTTTCTCCAAAACGACGCCACTGGAGATGACAATGAGGAAAAGGCTTGCAGAGTCATTCTACTCTTATGTGTCGCTGTCGCTGCGTTTTTCTGCTTCACTCAGTCTAACATCATCGGGTGTGTTTCAGTTCTTTCGTAAAAAAAAATAAAAAATTAATGATCCAATTTTTGTTGTCAGTTTTTCGGTTGGCTGATTATGTCTCAACTTGTGTACTTATGAACTGTAGACCAATTGATGAGCTCCCCAAATGTCCTCTGCCTCTCAAAGAGTCGGAAGGTCAGGCATTACTGGATTGGGACAGTTGGGCACGGAATCACATTCTCTCTGCTGGTTCAGACCTTCTCGCAAAGTTCTCCAATCTTCAGGTACTACTCATATTATTAATTAAATTATATAAAAATAGTGAATTTACAGGTTAATTAGGTTGCTTAATTTGTTTTATGCTAGTCTCTCAATAAAAGCCCCTTTGCTTGCATACTTCTTCTTATGTAGTTTTCTTTGCTGGTTAGCGGTTACTATACTTGATATTAATTGTTTATGACATTGGATTTTTTTCCATCCTGTAGTATTTAGTTTTTGCTAAAATGTTGGTCATGGCGACAAAAGATTGGTTATTTGATGGCGAGATTGCTTCCGCATATGGAATGAGAAGCATTTCATGGTGGCTTGCGAGGATCTTGATGATTGAACAAAGAATTTTGGACGAGCTATCTTCTTCTTTATTTGATCTATTGCAAGTGTCTACGACCAAAACTCTTAATCATTTTGGCACTTTGGAAAAGATAACAAGTTATTGGGGCACCTTGTTGCATGATGGTGAAGCTTTAGATCTTGTATCAATGGTCCACTTAGAAGCAGGAATAATGGAACATGTTTATGGGCGAGTTGATTCATGCAGGTATCTGTTTTGTGTTTTGAACTTATTTTACATATGGGTTATATTGCAGATGTCTTATGTGTGTTCTGCGGGACATATAGTAAGATGTGCTTGGAAGATTTTTCCTTTTTTTTTCCCTCTGAATATGATAGTTTGATCTCTTTCCTTGGACAATTCATAACTCTTTCGGTGCTGATAATAATATATAGGATATTTTTCTTGTCTTGTTCCACTGTAGAATGCAGATAAAGTGTGGATTTAGTTTCATGTGTATGCTTCTCTTACTGCGGCTATTTTTTTTTTGAGTGATGCAAATGAACAATAATACTTCCTTTTGCCTACTAGAAATATAAAAAAGATCATTGGAAATTGTCAGAAAGATAGAGGAGGAGGGGGGAAGAGAGAGAGAGAGAGATGGAGTGAGAAATTATTTATTGATTAAAATGTAGTTTTGATTTAAGATGCTCTATTAGTACTCAATTATTATTTCGAGTAGAAGCACATGAATGGCTGCATCAGATTTTTGGTTTTATGTATAAAGTGTAATTTGGAATCTCTTAGAAACTGTAGCGAGTGATTATTTTTCCATTTTTTTAGCTGAATAATTTTTTTGGCATCATATTGCATTTTGAAACTGCTGAGGTAGCAGCTGGCCTTCAACTTCCTATGACTGGGGTTCTTGGGTTCCGTACCATACATCAGGTACATTTCTTCTTATTTAATTTATTGCTCAAGATACATTTGAAACTTGTTGGAATTTCCTCTCATCTTTACTGATTATTCTTCACAACAGGCTGAACCAAAGGCACAGTTAGTTCTTGTTGCAAACAAAAGCTCATCAGGTAGTGATGTTAGCACGCCATCAACATCTTCTGCCACTGTGAAACGTGATCCTACAGTTGTGGAGAACAATTTGCAGCAGTACAATGAAATCTCTGACATACTAATGACTCCAAAATTGTTGGAGAATGGTACTGAATCCGAAATCAATCTACCAGGCAGTGAAAATGGTGGTCCTGGTTATGCTGTGCCTTTGAAACCAATGCAGCAGGCAACAATTCTAGCATCATGCCTCTTAGTTGAAAAGAGCTCTCGACATGATGAAATGCAAAGTATGTGTTCAAATTTAAACACAACATTTTTCATAGTACAGTTATTCTCTTGTTCTAAAGTTGATTACTTTGAGAAACATCATTATTATAAGTAAGAAACTCTGTCCCTCGTTTGACTTCGGCACGACCATATTACTTGTTCTACTAATTTTTCTATTGGCTGCAAACATAATTAGAATGCCAATATTGCAATATTTTCATGTGTTGAGCATATGATGCTAGTTTATTGGTGGGAGAGGCCAATATACTGTAGGAACAGGAATCTCACACTATTTTTTTGTTTGAAAGTCTGGTTAATTTTGTCTATTGCTAGGCTTGATAGTGCTCCACATTTTATGTTTGTTTTATGTTTGCATGGGTTCCTAGATCTCTGTGTAAACTTAAAATTTATGGCTTTAGCATTTATCTTATTTAAATTCTCTTGAAATCAATAGTAAAATAATTTGACCATTTAACCATTGTTATTCCTCTTTGTGTTTATAACATTTACACACTCCTTTGCTTTTAGGATGGGAGATGGCACCATTTATAGAGGCCATTGATTCACAGTCATCATCATACTTTATCGTAAGTTGATATAATTACAATGTTTCCTCATTTTTACTAAGAATAATAATACATATCATAATTTCATATCTATATCTCAAATTTATCATTCTCCTCTATTGCCCCTTAAGCGCAAGATCTAAGTGGATTAAGGTATGCTCTCTCTTCAACTAAACATCAATAGGTCTATTGTTCTTTAATTCTTTTTGGATAATCATGTTTCTATTGGACAAACTTTTTACTTTTGGTAAATTTTGTTCTTCTATCCTAGGATTGAAGGGAATTGTGTATTGCATTTTGATGGAAATGTAGGAAAATGGCATATTGGATTATTTAGTCTAGTAACATGGCAGTTTCACATTTTCACGATTTGAGATTTTTTCATATATAACTAGCTCAGACAAACAAAAACAAAGGAAATAAATATATGCTTTATCTACTTTTCAGTAGATACAACATTTTATAGTTTTTTTTTTTAAATTTCAAATTGCTCACATTGTGACCACCATAATCGCTAAATGAAGCAAGAACATTTTTGTTGAGGTGGGGGCTCCCTGCTTTAATGAAATCAGGAGTGACATATGTTCATGGGGGTTTATACATAACTAACACTTTTGTTTTTGTTCCATTCCCTGTGAATGTCTTCATGGATTATCTGTATTTGCTTGCTTTCATATTCATGGATATCTACACGTGAAGATTCTAGGTTTTTTCTATGGTGGGAGGTGTCTCTTCTGTGGGATTTTCATTTTATTCACCAGTTCCGTACTATCTATCATGCACCAATGCCTATGAGAGCAATGGGTTACTATTGAAGATTTAGAAGATTCTTTAGTTTATGAAGAAGAGGTTTAGGATTCAGTAGAAAATCCAATCAGTTGAGCAAACATTAGTTGTCCTATCAGAAACAATAGCCAATAGCCCTTTGTTTACCCTCGCTGTTTCTTTTTCTACAATCAATGTCGTCTCTTATATTTCCTGGCTAATGAGCATTTTGATGGTTTCATTCTGGCCCAAGAAAATATGTACTATTGCCTTTTGGGGTGGTGTTGTCGTTTTGTTACCCTCCTTTTCTACTTACATATACAAATATCGCCATGAATTGCGAATGATAATTTGCCATTGAAATCTTTGTTCTATTTGAGGAAAAACATTCCATTTGCTAACCAAGTCTTAATTTCTATCTCTGCAGTGGATTTGTCAGTTGAGTGTGTAAATTTATTAGCCATCTAATACTAGTCAAGTGACTCTTTGGCCTTTTATCTCTACTGTGGATTCCATTTTGTGGTGAGTTCCTTTGACATGTATTTTAGGATGAATTTCATTAGAAAATTGGGCATGTTTGTTATGCTTGTTTCTTGAGTGACTAGGACATTTCCCACTTTCTTTCATCTAATTTGGTAAACAAAAGGGCATCTTCACATCATCACAAACTTTAGAAAGAAGATTGTTTGGTTGATCTTGGAAACTACATAGTAGGAAAGTCAACAGAAGATTATTTCTCTAGAAATTAGTCCTAGAAATCAGCTAGGATTCATCCTGTAAATTACGTGTATCCTGTACAGCTTTTGTTTCCCAGTCTAGATGTACCACTATACTATATATGTGTAACTATGTATTGAAGAAATATAGAGTAATACACTCATACCAGTGTTATTTCATAATTCTATGGAGTAGGGCTTTTATTACTTTCAAGCATACTTCAGAAATTAGATGATATAAGCTTTAGTATTTTGAGCATTGACAGATTACAAAGTAACATGTCAAAATACTCTGCATAAATCACATCCATGAATGCGTAGTATTGTAGTTGCCTGATTTGTGCTTTCTAAGCATTAGAGTCCTTTGTAATATCTTATGCCTCTACTAATGTTTCTTTTTATCTTTTGTCCTTCTCTTTATAGCTAAAATGTTTCTGTAACCTCTTAAGGATTCGATGGGAGTCTACACGCAGTCACACGAAGGCACGTGCTTTAGAAATGATGGATAATTTGGTATGCAGAGAATTTCCCTTCCCTTGCTAGGTTTTTTGGTCCTCATCATGTTGTTACGATATTATTTTGTTTCTTGAGCCTATGAGATCTGTCAAATTTTCTTTTGCTTTTTTAATTGTAACTTCTGGTGGTGTTACCCATTTGGAAAAATGGTATGTTTGATTTAAAATAAAAAAGTTTCTTGAGCACAGGAAATACACTAAGTTTTAGTAAATATTGGGAAGGGGAACTTCCTTAAATTATGCTTAGGAATTTTTCTGATACTGTTACTATACAAATTTCTGGCATTTTTCTTATTTTTATTATTTAGGCCCTCTTTTTGGAAAAACATTCTGGTGACAGTATTATATAAAATTCCTGCTTCACTGGATTGAGCTGATTCCAGAGTTTTGAATATGCTTGTTTATGTTCTTTTCCTGATAGGAATGATAACATTTGATGATGTCCTTAAAGCTGCTTATACCCTTTCTAACATGTTGAATTGGTATATCAAGATTATTTCAGAAGATAAAGCAGATTTTACTTCGGTGTTGTATGATAATGTTCCAGCATTAATTAGCAAATAAGCAAGAAACTACTTGTTAAGCTTGAGAGTTATGAAGCTTAGAATTATCAGCTTTTTCATCTCTTTTCCTGTACCTGCTTGTGTCCATTGGTCTTAACTCTGGTTTGTTCGGGGTAATGTATATTTATCAAATAGCATGGTTTTGAGATTAGTATGAACCAAACATCTAGGAGTTGAGGGTTAAGCTGTTCATGCAATTGATTTTTTGATGGAATGCTCGTCTTTGTGGGATATGTATTGGCAGAATTATGATAATAGTCTTTCTTTAATTGCATTTGGAATGCAATAGAAGGGATGTGTGATCTTCTTCATCTTCATATTTTTGTGCAAGGAGGGTGGGTTTCTGTTTTGGCACTTTCTTGATGGGTATTGATTTGCTTGCATTTTTGCAGGTTGAGGGTGTTGATAAGCCTTCTCCTGGAGTTGCACAGAGGATTCCTCTTTGTTTTGTAGTTTATACGCCCAGCATCTCTTCCCTGAAGAAGTAACATTATCTCTTTCTCACTGATTGATGCAATATTTTCGCCTTTGGCTTTTTTTTTTTCCATTACTTGTGATTATTTTATGTCATTTTAAGCGTGGGCGTCTATGGAATATAGCACTTGCATCTGCAAAAAGGGAGCTTTGCTGTTAGATACTTTAAGAGAAAATGCATTAATCTTTTCCTTTTTTTTTTATTCAGGGAATATGGTGAACTTTTAGTAAGTTGTGGTGTAATAGGAGAGGCAATTAAAATCTTCGAAGCTTTGGAGTTGTGGGACAATTTGATATATTGCACCTGGTAAGAAGATAACTCATTGCCTCATCATTAAATTTCTGTCCTCTCTTTATCGATTGCTTTTACTTTTATATTTGTTCTTTGTCATTCTAATGGAAAACTGAAATCTCGTAATTGCAAAAAACAAAAAACAGTCTACTGGGGAAGAAGGCAGAAGCTGTTGACTCATCAGGAAACGAATATCTGAAATGCCCAATGACCCAAAATTGTGGTATGTTGTTCTGTTCTTTTCTTTTTCCTTCAATTTTCTTCTCATTCATCTTCAAACACATTGTTTGTGCATTTATTTCTAGATTTTTCATTTCTGATTGTCTAGTAATCATATCATATGTAATCACTGGTTTTTAAAACATCGAAAGTTGAATCGAATTGAAAGAGCTATATTTCTAGTTCCAAAAATCTGAAATGATCAAATACTCCATTATAATCGATCCTAGCAAATCAAACCAGGTTGGTTCAGTTTAATTCCTCAGTTCAATTGACTTTTTTTGCTTACTTGTGCTTGTTCCAATTAGGTTCCTTACTATTTGTTTCTCTGCTTGGATTGGATTTTTAGATGATTTTGATTTTTCTGGACTACTAGGCTTTATTGAACTAGTATTTTAGGTTGAGTTGATAGAAATTATTCAAAAAAAAATTCCAATCAATTGTCTTCATTGCACAAATGATATTCTGAATAGTGAAGCTTTTGAAAAAAAAAATTCCTTGATAATTATTAGGTATTGTGGTTATAAATGAATGTAGCAAATGCATATTGATAACAAACATGTCTTCTTCATGGTAACAGTTTGTCCTAAATATCTACAGCTCATGTATAGCCATGCATAAGCGTGGGTCTCAACTCTAGTTGTGTAAAAGTGATGAGACATATTAACATCTTTGCTCCCATCTCTCGTATCATGGCTTGTTCACTACCCTTTATGACTTTGTATAGGTGCATGTTGGGCGATGCTACAAATAATGATAGCTACTATCAAAAAGCCTTTGAAGTTTCAAATAATAGGTCTGCACGAGCGAAGGTGATTTAATTCCCTGCAATTAAATGGTCTTCAGATATTTCTATGTTTTTAAGTTGGTATATATATATATATAAAATGTTGCATTTGTGTACCACAGCGTTTTCTTGCTCGCAGTGCATATAATAGAGGAGACTATGAGGAATCTAAACATCTCTGGTATTGTTTATTTTTTCTTCATTTCCTACTATAAGGTGTATTCAGTTATCCTTCTATTTTAAGTTGAGTAGCTATGAGTTACCCTTTGTTATCTAACAGGGAGTCTGCAATGGCTTTGAATTCTTAGTATAGAGATGGATGGTTTGCCCTTGGTGCTGCTGCATTGAAGGTAACACTTATGCTTTTAATATTTGAATTGTTTTTGCATATGTTCTTTTCTATCATTGGGCTGGGAAAAACATCTTTACCATGACCGCAGGCTAGAGATGTTAACAAGGCTTTGGATGGGTTTACTCGAGCTGTTGAACTTGATCCAGATAATGGAGAGGCTTGGAACAATATTGCTTGTTTGTAAGTGTTCTCACTTTCATCATTCTGTTGTTTGTCTCTCTGTTTTACTAGCAAAATAGTGCAGGTGTGTGTTTTATAATACAAATGAAGTCTACAATAACTATATATAGATCATGCTTTTTTATTAATCATTCAATTATTTTTGTGATCAGATGTGTGTGTGCACGCACGTGTCTTGGGGGTATTTGTTCATTTCATTCAGCACTTCACAAAATATTCAGTAATACCTTAATATTATCAGGAAGAATTGGTGGTTAATTGAATAATTTTAAACAAGTAATTTGGTAAACCATTGACATTTTTGCAAGTGCCTCAGGAGGCTGGAATGTTTCCAAAAGAACTGAGTTCAAAATTAGATTAGGGTGCCTCTGGTTATTCATTTGCAAAGAATTGATTTGTCTTGATGGATTAACTTAAATGGGTTGACTATTTGATGAAATATGGAGATTATAATGCTTTTTGCTTTGGTAAATATTTGAGAGACATAGTTAGCTATGTTAAACATATATATCTCAAAACATAGTTTGGATTTTGTTGTGTACATTTCACAATCTGAACAAATATAATTCAAATTGATGCAATTATACTTGAAGCGCTATGCGGCTATTGCTTGCATTTTAGATTTTGACATAGTTTATCAATAATGCAGACATATGGTCAAGAGGAAGAGTAAAGAGGCGTTTATTGCATTCAAGGAGGCCCTGAAGTTCAAGTATGCAACACTTTTTAGCGAAATGCTTCTTATTTGCTGTTTGTAAATTAAAATATACAGATAGGCACATGCTTTTTGTATAACTAACACATCTTCATGACAGACGAGACAGCTGGCAAATGTGGGAAAACTACAGTCATGTTGCCATGGATGTAGACAATATTTTTCAGGTAGTGTTAAAGAAGTTATAGTGGTTATGATAAGATTGTATGTTGAGGTTATTGTGCATATTTGTATGGGATATTCATGAAGTTGTTGATCTTATATAAAATTTGATTCTTTCATTACGCTGTCAGTTATCCATATTGACTTAATGATTCTTCTTTTGCTCTTCAAAGTGAAACAATGCGGGAAAAGTCATAGTTGCTCGCATTAGTATCATGCAACTGCCTTAAAGAATTTCTGAAGCACGGACAATATATTTGAAGTCCTTTTCAAATACAAAACATGCTTTTTGAAATGGATGGGCTTAATGTAAATCTTTCACATGTTTTGCATTGTGGTTATATGGTAGACAGTCAAAGACTGCAGTGCTGAGAAAGTGGGTTGTAGAATTGAACGCATTTCAATTGCACACTCACTTCTCACTCTTCATTTATGTGAAGGCATTGGAAGCTATACAGATGGTGTTGCATTTGACTGGCAAAAAAACTGATGCTGAACTGTTGGAGCAAATTATTAGAGAAATGGAACTGAAGGTTTCAGGTGAATATTATATGAATGTTATGGGTGATCATGATTTTCCCAGTAGTTTTTGTAACTATGATGGTTTCTGATGATGAATTTTCCAGATGAGTCCCAGTTAGGGGTTGAAAGGTCACGGGAGACTGAGCAGTTGTTGTAGTTGTTGCGGAAGGTTTTCCATCAGGTATGAACATGTTATTAACTTAATGAATTATAAGTTACTGCATAACTTATATTTTTGAATTTCTTTCTTGGTTGAAGTTATATACTTCCATTGTTAGTCTTATCTAGAGAAATGGAATTGTACTTGCAACATTATGTATACGTGATTGCTGTGTTTAGTTTGTGACCTAATGTGGGTGGTTCAAAAAGGAGGGAATGCTGTGAAAGATAGTTTATGAATCATTTGAACCGTTTTTTTAACAATCCAAGTCATATATTGACAATTTGTAAAGGTATCATCGTATAGGTTCAACTTATGTTTCTGTTTGTGATACAGATGGTCAGTTATCGCAATGAAGGCAATATTTGGGGCTTATATGCAAGATGGCACAAGATTAGAGGAGATCTGACAATGTGTTCAGAAGCGCTTCTCAAGGAAGTTAGATCATATCAGGTATCTACAGTTACATTCATGGATTGTTTCTGGTGGATTTTTGTGAATATAATTGGCATGTATTTATAAGCTACAAACATCTGAAAACTAGGATTGACAATGGGCCATGTTAATGTCATCTGAAGAGTAGGGTATCTGCAATTAAATTCATCCTATATTTATTTCCGTTATCCGTATGCATAGATTCTTAGTTAGTCAATTGAAAGTTTGTGTTAATATAATTTTTTTGAACTTGCATTTAGACTCTAGCTAATAACGTTATTAGAAATTTTCTTTCATTGTAACGCTATGATTAAACTCTATCAGGGATTGGACTTGTGGAAAGATAAAGATCGATTTAAAAAATGTGCTGAAGCATCATTGGAGTTATGTAAGGTATATGTGGAAATATTTTCCTCTACTGGTAGCTGTCGTGAATTATTGAGCTCCCAGATGCATCTCCGAAACATAATTAAACAGGTAAAGTATACTCTTGCCTGTTGAAGTGATTTAGACATGCATGCTTAACATATTTTAAGCATGGATATCTAGATAATGTTGTTAGCTGATATTTGATTCTTAAGAATGGAGTTTGTTGTATGTTAAGCATGCTTAAAATATGATATTTTAAGCATGGATATCTAGATAATGTTGTTAGCTGACACAGGGTGAAATTTTTTCGGACACAGAAGAATTCAAGGATCTTGAGGCCTTGTATCTTGAAGTGCAGATGAA
Organism: Flueggea neowawraea; assembly: GCA_948243855.1. Taxonomy (NCBI): domain Eukaryota; kingdom Viridiplantae; phylum Streptophyta; class Magnoliopsida; order Malpighiales; family Phyllanthaceae; genus Flueggea; species Flueggea neowawraea. Next base: position 18,170 of record CAODLS011505874.1, read on the forward strand.
ACTTGAATCCATGGCAACTTAGGAAGTTTTCTGCGACAATTCTGCATAATACCAAGCAAGGTTAGGATAGCCGTTTGTTGTATTTTAAGTAATTCATTCTTGGTGGGTTTAATTTAATATAACCACTTCAATAATTCCCAATTTTTATGAGCATAATAAGCTGTTCTGTCTCACATTATCGTTGTCCGTCTCTTCTTTGCTGATTGTCTTGAGCTGTTTTTTTTTCTTTTCCTGGGGATGGAAGTGAGATGTAGAAGTTAAGTTTTGACATATTTGGTCTTATGAAGTGAGCTGTAAACTGCGTTTTATTCTCTGTTTTCATCCACTTCAACCTACTGATTAATAAGTCATGTTCAATCGTTGCCGTTGAAGGAGCTGAACAAGAACTAGGGAAGTTGACTTTGAACGAGTCTAAGGTAGAAGTAAACATGTCCAAAGCTTCCAACAGGACTAACAGAAATTTAGCAAGTTCACCCTTGGTTTCAACTCCTTGTATGATGTTTCTTCACCTGACAGTAACATACAGAACACACCGCTGGAAGATTATTGAAAGGATGATTTTTGTTACCACTCCAAGTCTTGAAGACTTGGGTTTGAGCATACCAAGTGTTTACAGTATAATTTTTCAATTCTTTGTAGGGTGAGACAAAAAAGGAAATGAAAGCCTCAAGGAAAGGAAGATTGGATCAAATTATGGAGGAGGCAAAATTAAAATCCAAATCATACTCGTATAAGGAAACAAATCTGCAGCAAATTTATTTCTTAATTTGGAAAAACTTAAAATTCCGAGCACTCAACACATCGATCTAAAGAATTGCATTGTCTTCCTATTAAAATAAAAAAATGGGAAACACCAAGGCAGAAGGGACTTGGAATTGTAAAGCGTTCACAAAAAAGATAGTTTTTATTACAACCTTTACTTATTAAAATATAACAAACCATATTTAACAATATCATATATTAATAATATATGTATCTCTTAATTATGGAATATTGTATCCCAGTAAAGAAAGATCGTTGCTTGCAACCATGGTTATATATACATATATAAATGATAAAACTCGTCAAAGCAGTACTAGAAATAAATTAACATTTCAATCTCGTTTTCATTCAAGCAAAAACAAGAACGCCTCAACATGCTTTTTTCCTACTCTTGCTTTTGCGAGCTTGTTTGTTTCTCATATTACTTGCAGTAATAAGTTTATAATCAGAGCAGCTCATTTCACTTAGCTTCCCAAACCTCTGGTGATAGAAGTACCAAAGCTCTGCCCTGCTCACCACATAAATCAAAGTCAGGATCCTATTCTGCATCAAGCAAAGTGAAGAATCACCCAATAAATTGAGGGTTGTGATATCAAATACCAGTATGCCAAGAACTGAAATGGTGCATATTTCCCGTAGATGTCCTCCACATCTTTT
>CAODLS011505928.1:0-17116 GCA_948243855.1 Flueggea neowawraea
CCCACGGCGGAAGTCACGACAGTAGAGCATAGTACCGGCCACGAGGCAGTCTCTTGAAAGAAAGGGATTTTCTCGGTCCGAATCAAGTGGTAGATCAGAGTCTGCATAAGAAGACCTTCTACAAACCAAGCAGAATGGAAAAATTTGATATCATAAGGCTTGTAAGCTCTATAGTAGCACCAAAGGAACAACATGTTTGCGATGTCACACATTGTACATACAGGACCATTCCATAATATGAACAGAGGTAACCCTTTCTCTGACCATCTTGCCGGAGATTTCACGTAATCTTCTTCCATCTTGTCCCATGGTATTGCAATTTGACCAACACTATATATGAAGGTTTGTGTAAGTAATTGCTTCGGCGTCACTGGCTCAAAATCTAGCAGCAGAGTTGCTATGAGGATTGAAAGAACACTACCCACATTTGCAACAACGGACATTTTAATGTACTTCATGGTGTTACCAAACGTTTGACGACCATGTTCAACCCCTGCGACGAGGACATTGAGATCTTTCTCAAGCAATATGATGTCGGCCAAGTCTTTGGCTACCGACGCACCTGAGTCAACTGAGATACCAACATGAGCAGCATCTATTGCAAGAGAGTCATTTAGTCCATCTCCCAGGAACCCAACTACGTGGTCATCAAATGTCTGCAAGGATTGCACCACCCGGAGTTTCTGAGTAGGAGTGAGCCTAGCAAGTACAGTTGCTCTCTTAACTGTCTCATGAAAGCTTTCCTGACTGAGTTGCTCAAGTTCTGGTCCTGTAGTTACATGGGTTGTTCTAATGCCAAGTTCTTCACAAATCCTAATTGCCAGTGATAGTGAATCACCTGTTAATACTTTTGCTTTCACACCCTTCTCAGCCAACCTCCAAAGAGCTTGCTTTGCGGAGTCTTTAGGTGGGTCAAAGAATGTTATTACACCAAGGAAGACCATGCCAGCTTCACCAAACTCGTCATTGGCCTTGCTTTGCTGCAATGCAACATAGAAGAAGTTGGCAGCTATATTTTAATGCTAAAAAGTCAAAATAAACTTGTGAAAGATGGAGATAGAACAAATAGATTTAAAAAAGGAGTGAAGAAAAAAAGATCTGGACAGACCTTTTCTAGCCTTTTTATTGCCACTCCTATAACCCTCAATCCTTGATTGCTCAAATCTTCATACATATTTAGAATCCTTTGATAGTTCTCTGAGGAGAGTTCTATGACTGTTTCTCCATCCACATTTTCCACAGAAGAACAAACTTTCAAGACCTCTTCCAATGCTCCTTTAGTTACCATAAATCTATCAAACATTTGTCTATTATTTCTGCCTTTTGCATCTGATACAGTTTCCAAGATAACAGATACTCTTCTTCTCATGAAGTCAAAAGGGATCTCATCTATTTTATTCCATTTGGAAGGTTGGAATCTGTATCCATTTGTGTATACGAATGCCAAAATCGCATCATCTAGGGGATACTTTTGATCCGTCTTGAAGTAAGAATTAAGAAAGGCGAAACGCAGAACGTTTTCTTTTGCAAAACCCCAGCTGTCGAGATGATTAACCACAATTGCGCGGTTCATGGTGAGTGTACCTGTCTTGTCAATGCATAAAATGTCCCTGTGTGAAAAAATAATGAAAGAAAATCAAGTAAATAAACCACTTAATGGAGACTATATTAAACAATTGCAATATCAATGAGACTACATCAAACCAGCCAAGTTCTTGAGTTTTATCAAGACTATGAGTTTTGCCAAGATAAATTCCTAAAATATTTTGTAAAATTAACTGAAACTTACATGGATCCCATATCTCGGATAGCGGCTAAGCTCTTTACTATACATCTGTCTCTGGCCATGGCAAGTGCTCCTTTTGCAAGACAAGTATTAACAATGAGAGGGAGCATATTGGGGGTGAGTGCACATGCAACAGAGAGTCCAAAAATTACACTCTCAGACAAAGTTCTGCTTTTCATGTAATCCGCAAGAATTAGGATAGCCATTATTATTAACATAACTCCAATAAGCACATAGGATATGTTCCGGATGCCACTTTCGAAACCATCTTTTGGCTTTTGCTTCCCCATTGTAGAGAACATGCTGCTCATGTATGTTTTGGCTCCAGTCGAAACAACTAGACCAGTCCCGCTGCCTGATACCACATTTGTCCCCTGTAAGATACAGGAAGCACAATGTTTTTTAGCACCATGCCATGAACATGATATAGTCAAAAATATTCTTAATTTACAGATACAGACAGCCTACATCAAATTTGGAAAATATCACAAGATAAAAACCAAAAGGCCTAATTGGGAATGGAAAAGAAAAAACAGAATGCAGATATTTTATACACTCTGATTACGAAATCTAACAAAAATTAATCAAATTGTTAACTATAACTAATTTCCAGCAAAGAGACGAATACAAACACGTGATTACAGCATCAGACTGGGAGTTATAAGGATTATTATCATTGAAACATTTCTTTTTCATTGAAGATGTAAGTTTCAAACTCTGACATTCTTCTACTAATTAGGATATTATTGTATTTCCCTAGTTTCAGATATTAAGATAGGCAGCAAAAATAATTTTGGTTCAAACTTTTGTCAATCAAGATAGGAGCCTGAAATCTGACTGTAGCATCAGGGTTATAATATAACTCAGAATAATACCTGGAAAATCTGTACCTACCATGAAGCAAATATTTTTTAACTCTAGCAGTGGAGTGCTTTGATTTTCTTTCACGTCTGCTGTCTTTTCTGTTGTCCAGGACTCCCCTGTTAATGAGGACTGACTGTTCAAAAATCAGAATGTAGTAATGTATTCTATAATTAGCTCTAGTGAAAAAACAATGACATCAAATAACTGCACAAAAATCTCGATCTTATAAAATAAATGTCTTCAGGGTTTAATTTTTCTACCTTACAACTAGGTGCTTTGAAGTTAGTAATCTCACATCGCCAGTAAAAAGGTCCCCTGGTTCAAAAACGACAATGTCACCAGGAACAACATCTCTTTTATCAATTTGAACTACTAACTCTGTCTGAACGACTCTACCTGCACATCTTTGTACTTTAATTGGGCATCTAACAAACTCGGAGAGTTTCATTGCAGCTTTTGAACTACTGTATTCCTGACATAAGAATAAGAAACAGGAAAAAACTAAATTTGAGAGGGATAGCAGCGCAGAACCTCTTTGACGATACAGATTAAGCCATAGCTACCTGATAAAAACGGAGGGAAACACTGATAAACACCAGGGCAAGCATGATACATCCATTCGGATTGTCACTAGTTATGTATGATACCGCTGATAGTGCAATTAATATGATATTGAAAGGATGAAAAAAGGCATTCCACAGAAGCTTCCACCATCTTGGATAATTGTTGTCCACTGGAATATTGGGGCCATTCGCTTTCAGTCTCTTGTCAGCCTCACTGAAGCTTAAGCCTGTCAAAGGGCAAGCAGGTTGCAGCTTTTTAAGGAAAAGAGGTGCACAGAGAACCAGTTATGAGTCAATTTATTCAAACATGCAATAAAGCCAACAACATGGGTTTGAAACAAAGAAAGCAAATTGGAAACAGTGACAAAAAAAGGTCCACACAAAAGCAGCAGATTGGGTCTTTGTCCTATAATGGTGCAAACTCAAAATTCCTTTGGTGATAAACTTCAAGGCATTCTTAATTATCTCCAAGCAATCAAAATAAATTTATCAATAAATAAATGAACCCTGAACCTACTTTAAACAGAAAATAGCCAATAATTTTCATGCATACAGGTCGAATTATTGTCCCCGGACTTTATCAGAGGACTTAATGATGTGTCTCAAACAAGAAGCCGTGAGTACAAAGCTAATGTCCAAGCGACATTAATGAGTTTTCATATATTCTGAGAGGGGAATATAACCATCTTAACAACAACTACAAAACAAGAAACATGTTAAATGAACTAATCACCAATGCGTTCACAATTGTTAGACTTTTGCTATCAATCAAGACAATCGAGATACCTGATTTTCCATAGTCCCTATCAGTTTCAAATGAAATGAACTTATTCTCATTCCCGTACTAAACCCACGTACATTTTCCAATCAGGCATTTCATCGAACACATGAATCGATTACCAATACCAGGACCTTTTAGAAAGGAGAACAAGCTCTCACCTCTTTCAGTGGAATGAACATACTCAAAGACCAAATCTTTATCTGATTGCGCCAATGCGTATAGCCAGGAATACACCTTTTCCTCCTGCTCTGTCCGGGAACCTCCATCAATTTTCTCTACACATTTACAAAAACGGCAAAAACCCATAAAGAAACCGACCCAAGAAACCAAAAACAAGAAAAAAACAAACCCAAATCAAGACTCACTTCCAGACATAACCCGGTGGAAGTACTTGAACACGTTCCTGGAAAACCACCCATCATCTTTATTAGAATGATGATTAGCACCATCATGATTAGAGGTGTTGTTGTTGACTAAGGCTTGTTGAATTGGGAGGGCAGTGTTTCGGGTGGTTGAAGAGCAGAAATCGAAAAAACCCATAAGAGCAAAAGCGACATGAAAGAACAAAAATGAAGAGAGAGTGGCGTGTATGCGTTAGCCAAGGAGTGGAATAGACGATATAAGAAATGAACAAAAAGTGTATTCATTCCTAAAAGAGAGACTTTGAAGAGAAGGTGGAGATTGAGAGATGGTTAGGAGATTAATTAACTGCTAATTTCTTTTTTTTTTTAATTCCTAATTTGATGACTCTTTGTTTTAGCTTCTTTGTCTCTCACTCGCTTTCTTTTTGTTTCTGCCTCTGTGACTTTTGCGTGGTATTGCAACTACCAGACTTCAAATGACCGTTAGGTGCAGAGGTTGAAGAGGGAAAAGAAAGAACAGTTAGTTGGTTATTCCTGAACCGGGTTCGGTTGAGTCTAACCGAAATAGACCGGCTTTTCCTTTCCTTCATTATCTTTACTCTTTATTTTTCTTAATTTTTTATAGATTCGTAAACCCAAGAGAGGCTAGGTCATGGGAAGGTTTGACCAATTGAGTCTCCTTGTTTCATGACATGGAGCAAGTAAAGATGTGTTTTTTTCAAGAAGAAGATTAATCAGTAGCAATGTTTTTTGTGTAGTTTTTTTTTTTTATTTCAAGGTGTCAATTTGGCGTGTCAGTTATTGTTCTAGAGATTACCACAATAGTTATTTATAAATTTTTTTTTAAATTATTAAAACGTCTTTCTAAAAATAAAATTGTAGAGAGCTATGTAACTCAAAATAAATAGTACTCCACTTAGATAGGTTTGGAAATCGATAAAATATAAAATATATAGTTCACAATGCAGATGATTGACATAATTTGTCTGTGAGAACCATCACCGGCCGGGCAAAATCATATATATTTTCCATTGGAAGTGAAAATCATATATATTAAAATGAATTTTAAGAAAAATAACTGTAATTTTACTTTTCAGTAGTATTATTTGTACCATTTTATGACACATATCCGCCTCTAGAAACCAGAAAGGAGAAGGAATTACCGATTGATCTTTTGCTTCTCATTCTTAATTTAGGGTAATTTTATCTGTACAACTTTTGACTCTATGTGAAGTACATTAATAGCAAACTCATCCATTTTCATCAAACCCTATGCATTGCTGAATAGGGTTTACTAAGTTTGGTGGTTGGATTTAGTTAAGATTATTTTATTGAGATGGACGAATTACATTGATCATTGACCTATCAGAAATTCATACTAATATGTTCGATTTTTTTTCTTTTGATGTCTGCATCAGCCGTTAAGCTCTTTGCAACTCTCGTCTGCATTGCATATCAAGATTTAGGTAAACATTATATATATATATATATATATAGTTTTTTAATGCAACGAACAATTCTGTTAACAACAGACAAGGTAAGGTACATTATAAATTCATTTGTCGGAAAATATTTTAACTCCTAGAAATATATATTAAAGAACCAACGAGTTTATAGTTTATTAGTATTAGAGTCAACTTTCATATTAAAATGCCAAGAGTTAAATTCTCAGCAGAAGCAAAAACGATCAGAAATATATATATATATATATATATATATATATATTGAGATGATACTCTAAGGCTACGTGGGAGGGATGAAAAGTAAGAGAAAAGGAAGAAAGTAGATAGAGAGGAAGAGAGAAGACAGGATGGAAGAAAGAAAAGAATAAAAAAATATGAATAACTTTTTGTAACATTTCTTTCATCCCAACTCTCTCCGTTTTGAGGAGAAAGCAAGAAATGGAAAAGACAAAAATGGATGGAAGTATTACTTTTCATTTACCCCTTTTCTTTTGACAAACCAAACAAAAACTTAGATGAAAAAAAGACTACTTTCCATTCTCTGTATTTCCGTCTTACCAAACAAAGCTTAGAAGACAAAATGTTCTTTGGATTAATATATAATTAGAATTTTAAGTTTTACAAACAACAAAGCTTTGTTTGATCACAAAAGTTCATTATTTAATGCAAAAATGCAATAATAGTAATAACAAAACTTTCAGCAATGCTACATCTAAAATCTTACCATTATGATCCTAAACCAGTACTGAAATACATGTTGATTTGTCACAGGCTATCCATGAAGCATCACAATTAATTGTAAGCGAACTACGAGAGGGCTTTGCCCAAGCCCGCGGCCGATAATTGGATTGTAAAGGCACTGGAATGCGGGTGCCATAAGTGCCACAGCTGAGGTGGTGTTAGATTCTGCAACCATCACTTGGGCTCTTTTAACAGTACATAACGGTGTCAGGATTACCTGATTAAAGCAAAAACTAATTCCTAGACTTCCAGATCTACCAACATAAGTGAACAATAAAGGTGAGTCTTGTTGAAGCATTATCTCTTTTCCTCATATCATACACATTTTTTTCCACCAGCTTTTGAAGTTAGTGAATCCATGTGAATCAATTCGATAGGATAATGGACTAGTAAGCCACGATGCTCTAGCGTTATCGTGGGGGCATTTAAAAATCATGTGTTCCAATGACTCAGCTTCACAATGGCAAAGATCGCAAAGGGGTGAGTCTATGCATTTAGCCTGCCATGTAGACTTTTGTAAGCAACCCATCATGTAGGCATTTCCACAAGAAGTGCTTTAGTTTAGGGGTAAGTTTAAGTTTTCATACACTATTCCAATTCATAGAACTATTGGAGAAGGATGCAAAACATGTGTCAGCAAGGTTGGACTGGGATGTAGCCAGAGCAATGCAACCAGGTTTTACTGAATATGAGCCATTCTTTGTATAGTGCAATATGGTGGAGTCCCTTTGTCTTGTAACAGGGAGAGATATATTTGCAATACACCTTGCTTCCTCTATCGTAAAAAGGCTAGACAGGAGGCTAAAGTTCCAAGTTGCTCCATTTTCCAAAATCAGGTTTTTAACCAATAAGTCTATTGTTCTAGTTGGTGTTGGTGAATTGACATCGCTTTAGTCCCATACCACCTGTGCTATTGGGTAGAAAGAAAAGAGATTTCTTGACCCAATGTTTCTTAGATGAATCAATGGATTGCCCCCACCAGAATTGGATGAGTTTGCTATCCATCCACTTACAAAGTGACTTTGGCATGGCGAAAGAAGACATAATATAAGAGAGCATAACGCTCAGCATAGACTTTATTAGTATCTCCCGACCCGCTTGAGATAAGAATTTCCCCTTCATGACTGCACTTTTTTTCTAAATTCTACATTTGATAAATTCCAAAGCCTTCACTTTCCCCACATCCCCATACAGATGGCAGACCGAGATAAGTTTTAGGAAATGAGGCTTTTATAATCCCAAGTGCAGCACAAACTTCCCACCTTACACTTGTTGGAGTCTGCTTGGAGAAGTAAACAGAGGACTTCTCAAAACTGATTTGTTGCTTGGAAAGTAAGCAATAATTGTCTAGGATCAATTTCCAGGAGGAAGCTTATTGCATCGTATCCTTCCCAAATAATAAGGTATTGTCAACAAGCAAGAGATGTGATAGGGTAGAGCAATATGGAGACATTTTTAACCCTTTAATTTGCCCTGTCTCAATAGAAGAAGAAATGGAGTTAAAGAGAGCTTCAGTAAGTAAAATAAATAAGTAGGGGATAAATGGTCCCCTTGCAGCAGGCCTCTAGTAAGATTGAAAGCATAAGAGGGTTGACCATTAACAATCACATAGTATGACACTGTTGTAACTAACACCCATATCCATTCAGTCCACTGCACTCTAAATCCAAACATTCGCAATGCCTTCAACAAGAAAAACCATTCAACTCTATCATATGCCTTTAATAAATCTAGCTTGATTTCCATTGAATGATTATGCCCCCTCTTCTTTTGATTCAAAGTATGGAAAACCTCATATGCTATCAGGATATTATTTTGAATGAGCCGACCTGGTACAAATGCATTTTGAAGCAGAGAAACTAGCTGAGGTAACCATTTCTTTAGCCTTGTAGAAATTACCTTCGTAATAACTTTCGCCATAAAATTGCACAATGAGACTGGTATGAACTTGTCAATGTTGTCAAGATTAGGGACCTTTGGAACCAGAGTAACATGTGTCATATTCCATTCTGAGGGTGTACTGCAAGGATAAAATCCTCCCCTACCAAATGTCATTGTTTTTTATAGAACCTACCTAAAAACCCGTCCAGGCCCCGTGCTTTATCACCCCCTTTTGCAAACACAGCAGCCTTAATCTCATCAGCTGTGATTACTTTACAGAGGTCATAATTAATTTTCTCAGTGACCAAATGGTGAATCTGAACACTAATATCAGGGGCATCCACCAAAGAAGATTTAAAAAGGTTCTTATATAAAGAAAGGATATGAGTTTGGAGTGCATTTTCCTCAGGAATCCACCTTTCATTATCATCCTTCACCTGTATTATGGAGTTATAAGCTCTGTGATGTATTGTTGCTAAATGGAAAAATCGAGTATTTCGATCCCCACAAGTGAGCTAATTAATACGACTTCTTTTGTACCAAATTTTTTCCTCATTCGACCATTCCTTATCCAATTGAGATTGTAAGGGTCTTTCTAACACCTTTTCAGTCTCAGTTATTCTCCTCCCATGTAAGGCATTGAGTTGTTGTTTGATTAATTTAATTCTTTGTAAACAATTTCCCCGACCATGCCTAGACCACTTTATCAAACCATATGCCACCTCTCTAAGCTTTCCTGAAAAATTCAACAAAGCACTCCATCTCTCCATGAAACTGGCCAGTGGGAAGTCAAAATTTCAATTCAAGCTTCCACCCATTACCTCTGTATAATCCAGGACTTTATTTAAATCCCCAATACACACTCAAGCCATTGACATCGTGCATCCCAACATATCCATATTTGCCCACATATCTGGTCTACCTGCTCGTTTTGGTTCACTATATACAAAGGGCATGAAGCAAGAAGGTTGGGAAAGAACCTCAATATGAATGACATGCTTTGAGGCTTGAATAATCTGACATTGAAAAGGTTCATTCCACAACATAGCAATGTCACCAGATAACCCTTGCAGATCCACATAATAGTTATTGACAAAACAATTTTGTTGTTGGAGCTGTTCCATGACTGTTTGAGAGTTCTTTGTCTCTATAAGGAAGACACACATGCCGGTTACTGGAAATAAGATCCTTAATGGCTCGGATTGTCATTGGCCGCCCATACCTTTGACAATTCCAACTAAGAATTCTCATCAATAAACTTAAGATTATCAACCCAAAGAAACTGAGGGAAGGCCAAAAAGGGAAATGGGTGAAGAACATAGAAGAAAAGGGAAAAAGTGAAGAGGATGAGGTTGGATTATGATCAAAAGATGAGACTATAGTGGTGGGTGATACTACCTTTGATAGGCGAATTCCAAAGAAGTGTCAGTATAGGTACATGAATGGTAAATGGTTTTGGGTTTGGATTGGTGAAATTATGGATGTTCTAGGTTTGGATTGGAGAAATTCGAGGATGTAAAGAATAATATTGATACAAGGATGTGGAGTGGATAGGGCGTCGGTTGGAGACGAGATCGGTGAAGAGGGTGAACATGAGTAAGGAAGAATAAGGTGGGTGAGAGGAAGTGAGGCTGTCAATGGTGAAAATTTACTGAGGCATTTTGTCGAATATCTAGAATGCCCACAAGGAGAAGAAACCTTAGAAGAAAAATAGTGAAGTCAGGTCAAAAAATGAGAAAGGGTGAGCAAGCAAGGAATAGACAGACAATAAAAAAGCAAGAGTTAGAAAATAGCGCAGATCAAATCAAACCCACACAGGAGAAGAACCATCGCAATGGCAAAACCCTCCACCATGATGATGAGAAAGGATTTCTTCGTATACCAACTTTAATCATATAATATAGGTAAAAGAAATGAATAAAACTTAATTGTTTATTTTGAGAGAGGCGTAATTAATTTGTCAAAAGTCAGAGAAAAATGAGGGTGAGGGGATGACAAGCACGTGTTTCCAATCCAGGAAAATGAAAGGTATAAACATATGAAATCATGGAAGTTAGTACCACATTTTTTATTTGACAAAAAAGGGGAGAATTACTATTACATCTTTGAGATATATCAAAATCTTCGATTACGTCACTGTATCTTCAAAAGACTTCTATTGCATTTTTGGAGTTTAATGTGGTCAGGGGAAACTAACAGAATATATTGACTCTAATGAGTTGGTTTGTGGGACAGAAGCCAATGTGGTTGTAATGACCATTATGCCCTTGTTTTTGTCTTTTTTTCATTTTTTTCTGCCTTTCGTTGTCATCCCTCTCAATGTTTTTCATCTCTATCTCTCTCACTCATCCTCTTTCCCTCAGTCTACCCCTTTATTTCTCTCTCCCCTATCTCTCTCTCTCTCGGTCTCTTTTTCTCTCTCGCTCACAATCTCTTTCTACATCAAAACCCAGAAGTTCGAAACCAAATTTTTATTTTAGCGACCCGAAATGGATTTCGTCACTGATTTTCAAAACAAAATCCATTGAATTTTCAACATAATAGACACAAATCAACAATCAACATGTTTCTCACCAATTGGCAAAGAGAATTCCAATCACAACAATTTGAAGCTTTCAATAAAGAGAATTCTAATCACAACAAATAGCAGAAGACAACTCCAAAAGCTGCTTCTGCAAATCTTCAAGCTGTGAAAAAACAAATGTCAATAGCTTCTTGGACTCCTCTGCATCTTCCAGAGTCAATTTGGCATGTTTTATTCTTCATCATCAATTTTCAACTGCCGCCACAAATCCACCAAGAAAACAAAACCCAATTCCAATTCGTCACAAAACAATTCCAGGGCCAGTAGACCAAGACCTCGACTTCATCAATGTCACTCACAGCCACATCATCCACTCCCACTGGTTCAACCTAACCCATCTCAAACCCTACTTTACTCCTTTCTGCCTCCCCCACCTTCTCCTCAAGCTCTAAAACACGCCCGTTTTGTCCTACCACCTTTTCTCTTGGCCCAATCTCATGTCCCTTCCGCACTCTCCTTCCTCCTCTATTCTCACTTTAAGCACCACAAGTTCTTATCTGCCAAAACCCTCGTAAAAAAGGTCGTCATTTCGAACCCATTCCTGCCTTTTCTCATGCCAAGGAAGAATTTTGCAGCCATCATCGCTCTGTTAGGGGAAATCACGCCGTCCGTTGAAGTGTGAAGGAGAGCAACAATCCACCAAGCAAAAACGCCGTTGTTGTTTCAGTCTCCAGGAAAAAATGTGTCAGCTCTGCTAGAGAAGAAACTAGGATTAATATTGAGAAAGGTGGAAAAGAAACGACAATGGGTGAGAGAGAAGCATGGTAAGAGGAAACAACAGTAAGGGTTTAGATACTGGTGAGAGAGAGACAATGAATGGGAGAGATGGAGAGAGAAAGAGAGAGAGAGATAGGTGGTGGTTAGGAAGAGATAGAGATGTGAGAGAGAGGCAAAATAAAAGACAATAAAAAATATGAGGGTATATTGGTACTTTCGTATATTCTATTAAGAGAAGTTGACAGTGTTAAGTTTTAGGCATGCAATAGGAGCATTTTGAAAACACAGTAATATAATTAGAGATTTCGATATATTTGAGGGACATGATAGTAATTCCTTGAAAAAAAAAAGAAGTTTAGTACCATAACACAACTGGCAAGTGGTACGTGTAAAGCATGGTCCAATACACATGGATGAATCCCCACAGAGCTGGTAGAGGTCGTCGACGAGTCCACATTTTTTGAAATATATAGTTGTAAGCCATTTTTAGGTACATACGGTCCACTTTCAATATTTTAGCAGAAATTTTAAAATTACACACGAAGGCCACCAATTTTATAAATTTCATTTTATGGCATTATTTAAAACTTTTTTAAAATCTGCTCATTTTTAGACATGTTTAAAATTTGTTTATATGTTGTTTCTTATTTTAAAACTTAAATATTATTTATATATTGTTGATATCTTATTTATATGATATTTATATGTTATTTAGAATCTTTTCATTTTACAAACTTGTTTAAAATTTGTTTATATATTATTTTTTGTTTTAAAACTTGAATGTTATTTATATATTGTTGATATTTTGTTTATATGTTAAAAAAATATATAAACAAGATATTAGCAATATATAAACAATAAATAAACAACACATAATAAGATACCAATAATATATAAACAACATTCAATCAATATATATATATATATATATATATAACATATAAACAAGATGTTTTAAATTTGAAAATATATAAAAACATCAACAACATGTAAATAAGACTCCATGAATCTAAAAAGTCACGTACCTACGGACAAAATATTGCAATGTGTATCTGTAATAAACATAACATGTCAATATGGAATAAATATTGCAAACTTTTTTAGGTGTATCATCTAATTACCACCATATTTATTTGGACAATTACGTATACACATAGCCCAAATTCATAAATTATGGATTCAAACAACTCACTTTCAATATTATAAGCAAAACTTTCAAAATTATGAATTCACACATGCAACTTTATAAATTACAGATTCAAAATCCAACAAGAGATTCAAGTTTGTTTCAAACTTGTTTAGAATTTGTTTAATATTTGTTCATTGTATATTTGTTGTAACTTGTTTAGGACTTGTTTAGAACTTATTTAATATAAGTTCATTGTATATTTGTTAAACAATAAACCAACAACATATCAACAAAATACCATGAACTTGAAGATACAGAAATGCGAATTTGAAAAGTCACACTGTGAACCAGTAGTTATGAAAAAATATATATGTAATAAACATACCATGTCTGTATGGAAAAAATATTGCAAACTAATTAACATGAACAATGTAATTTCCTTTAGTTATTTTGTGATGACTCCTACATGTGTATAAGCTAAAGTTAAAGGGCACTTATAAATATATTCCCTTTTAAATTATCTAAGTGGTTTTTTAAAGGCAAATTTGCTAACCCAATAGTTGATCTATTCAGTAAACAATACATCGGTTGAGTGGGCTAACGACCGCCAAAAAAATGATCAAAAACAATTGACGTCATCTTTAAGAACTTAGCTAAATAGCTTGCACTCACAAGTTTTTAGTTAAGTGTTTCTTATAAGTATTTCTTTTTTCAAATCGCTAAAACATCTTTTTAAGACAAAACTATCAAAGTTAATGTCAAGTCCAAAGCAAATAATATGTCAGTCGAGTAGGTCTAACAATCATTAATAAACATAATCCACAACAATAATATTAAAAAAGATAAAATTATTAGTTATTTATTTTCAAATTTATTATAATTTTTCCTCTATCATTTTTCCATTCCTCATGCCTTTTTTTATTAAATCATCCGATGAGAGGAGCTCCTACTAGAATACCACTATATCGTAACGCCTTTATTGCTCCTCGTACTTTTATTTCCTTGCAAAATTATGTAAATATTTTTTCTTACCTTCATGTGTTGAAAACCCTTCGTTCTCCTCATTTTTTCATTCCTGCTTTTATGCATGCAAGAGGAAGTTAATTGCAATACTAATAGAGAGCATTACTCTTTTTTAGCAAAAGAAATGCCAATTTTCAAAATGCCACACCTGGAAACTATTCATAAAAAATTTCATGAAAGTGCATCCTAATATAAAAAATGCTCCTTTCTGGAAATGCGCAAACATTTGAGCCATTATCACCAGAAATTTAGTTTTTACGAGAAATTAAATTGATCTATTTTAACTTGTTTTTTCACTATGTCATAATACCCAAAATAAAAAAGGCTAATTACGATGTGCATGTGGAAAAAAGTTGGAAATTGAATGCCCATGACACTGAAATTTAAATTACAGATTCTTTTTTTACGAAATTACGCTCGTGGTCTTATGAATTTTAATATTCTGCACCACCTAAATCATGCAAATACATATATTTATATATTTTTTTATTCTATTTATATTCTTTTTATTGTAATTTCCTTAAAGATATTTATTATGTGCTTTTTTTCTAATTGGTTTTTATTTTTTTAGTTTTATTTTAACTTAAAAAAAAACTGCATGCTATATGTAAAAAATGAAACTAAATGTTTATTTTAGACATCTAAGACCTACATTTTTTTAATTTTTATCCTATTGTTATTCATTTTTTTATAGTTTTTTTGTTTTATCAAATATTTTGACTATGTGTTTTTTTGTTTTAATTTTATTTTAGACTAAAAAAATGAAATCAAGCAAGTGGGAGTTATTTGAAGAAAAACAAACTCAAAAAAAATATAAACAAAGTAAAAACAAAATATAAACAATGTGTTGCTTTTTATTGGTTTATTTTTTACTTTAGTTTTTTTTTCAACTAAAAGAATATGCTATGTGTAAAAAAAACTGAAATCAAATAAGTGGGAGTTATTTGAAAAAAATAACATAAAACAAAATATAAACAAAGTAAAAATAAAATAAAAATAACGTGTTGTTTTTTGTTGGTTTAGTTTTTGTCTTAATTTTGTTTTCAAATAAAAAAAATGTGCCATATATAAAAATAAATGAAATCAAACAAGTGAGATTTCATTTAAAAAAAGAAAACAAACTCAAAAAATAAAAAATAGAATATGAACAAAATATAAAAAACCTTTAAACAAAGGGAAAAAAACAAAAACAATATCCAAACAAAATATAAACACTGTGGCTTTGTAATTAAAAAAAATGATACACATGTAATTTAAAAAAATAGCTTGTAATTTAATTTTTGAGACCGCGTAGTTGCAAATTCGAATTTGTTGTAGATCATATCCATCTACGATTGTGCACTAGGCTCATTCATTAAGTATTGTCCTCTCTGGACTAATACGGGCCCTCACGGTTCTATCACTAAAAAAGAGTTTCAGTAGTTTGAATGATGAATATGCTTATAAGTGACTTTTGTCTTCACCTCCTGGAGACATGAAAGTATAGCACTATAATAAGCCCCCAAGTAGGCGAGGCTAATGGGCTAAGCTCAACAAATTTTTACTTAAATTCTCATAAACGGCATTAAATGTTGTTGCCTTAATTTCATAACAATCTCAAAAATAGTAAAATAGAACACAAACAATCAAAAATTTGAACGATGTCTTGAAATCACTAAAACTAAATAAAAGAGGTTTACCCTGACAAAAGGTTTATTTTATTGTAAAGATAGATAGTCCAAATAAAAAGGTTTATTTTATTGTAGTCAAATGAAATACGTTATCCATATCGTTCAATTTCCTGCTATAAGAAATAAAATAAAATCAGAGGAAGCCTTACACACTTGAATTGAACCAACACAATTTTCACGTTACACATTTGAAACTCTCTTTAATTGTAGATGTGGGTACGAAAACAGCTCATGCAACAAAATAGAATGTTTTTGGTTCTCATTGTGTCAGATTTTTTATATGAAATGCAAGCACTTGTTAATTGTATATGCTATTATTTAATTTATATAATGCTGTGAACAAGTCGTTGTGACGGAGAAAATTGACCACATTTAAGCTTAGATATTTTCTTTTGTTTTTTTATCCATTACTTAAATGTAACTTGGACGAGTAACTAATACCAATGTGTTTACATTTCGTATTCACGACAATAAATTGTTCTTACAAAATGAAAATTTATAGTTACACCAAAGTTAGAAAAAATAATTCACACTTATTTGAACAATTTGCATGGCCGAATAAGCCCCGCGCCATAGATTGATCGCGTCCCATCTGCCTAAACATCTTTGGAGTATACACACAAAAGAGTCGCCCCCCGAGAAACATTAAGAGTATTTCCTTTGGCTTTATATAAAGTATTGGATCGCCAACCAAGCTAAATTTATTTGGCCTTACCATCATAGTGAGTTAGCGTTGGTTTGAAGAACATAAAGCTCTTCTTAGCTTCCACATCTTCTACTTCTGGCAGGTAGCATCATAGGTTGTTTGGCTTCTTGGTAACCTTGCTCTTGTGAACGTCCAAGGATCTTACAGTTATAAAACAAACAAATTTAATCTAAATTTAAATCTTCCCAAAGACTTGGTCTACGTTGATCAAGTTTAATTTTGAATTATTCCAACACCCGATTCAAGGCACAATTCAATTAATTTTAGATTAATGAACTCGAAATTTCATCATCAAAACATAAATCCAATATAAGAAATTCACAAATGGCATAGATTGATCAAAGCATTTGGCCAGCCAAAAAAGAGGAAGATGGAAGACATAGTAGCCAATTTAAATATCCAAGCTCAAGAAGTGGAAAAAAGGCTTCTATTGCTGCACAATCTCTTCACTATACCTTGAATCATGAACCAAATAACTATCAAAAACATTGGTGTCCAAGCCATGAAAGCTATGCTACATGTTGTCATACATATAAACACTGCTCAAAAACAGAGGTCCAAAAATAAGACCCCACAAAAATACTTGACAACACCAATTCTACCTCCAAACCCATTGGTTAAATAGAGAAAGTTGATCGAAGATAACTGGGTACCGGGCGGTTTAACAAAAAAAACATTCCCTTCAAATCAACTCCATCTGGAGCAAAAAAAGAAGATACTAAGCTCTTGACCGATACAACCGTCAGGATCAATTAGGTGAAAAGATTCAGCTTCGGCTGAACCAGAATTGACTCTCTCAAAACTGGCTCTTAGATACATAAGTTCGTCATCACCTTCAAGCTCTTT
>CAODLS011506277.1:0-16106 GCA_948243855.1 Flueggea neowawraea
CAAATGCGCAGTGGAAATAGTAAAATACAAGGAATAGAAGAGAAAGCTACCTGGGCTCCAAACAAGTCGAACAAAGAAGAGCCCCCATTCACTACACTCAAATAAAAATCAGAAACTAGTTGCCATGGCCTTGCGTACATAAACTGAAAACTCTGTCTGACCAACAACAAAACTAACCTTTTACTTAATAGGAGGAATATCCCAACAACACAAAATGTATAAAGAAACGATTTTGTCCATAAAGTTGGGTTTTTTTTTTCACCTGGCTGTCCACCTGGAAAATTTGTAGGAATCAGCGTGGTTATAGTGAACATGAACTTTATCTTCTTGTTGTTGTTGGATTGGCGTTTGATTCTCCATCACTGAGTATGTATATCTACGTAACTGCTGGGTAGTATTAACTATAACTGGCAGTGGCTTCGCTGCAACCGCCTGAAGAGGTCTTTAACATTCCATGTGCGCACACAGTGAAGAAAAAACAGCAAAGCTCTCTAGATTAGCATTGGCCAATTCTGAGTGGTGGGTTGAGTGGGCCGTCACATAGACTGTAAGTAAGGGCCTTGTCCACAACATGTTGCCGACTGGGCTGAGTCGAAGTCTAATATCCTAAATGACAATCTTTTTTTATGGGATAATTACACTAAGTTTTTGGGCCTTATCCACGCCGTTTATCTTACTCATATCGTCCCATTTTTTAGTTGAGCCCTGGTTTTTCTTTCATTTCCCTCTCTTATGCCCCTCTCTCTCCTCTCTCTCCCCACCAAACCCTAGCCACCCTTCTATTCCCGCAGCCTCTCCTCCTTCATTGTCCATCTCCGCCACCTATCCTCCTCTCACTTCCGATCTCCTCTCTCTATGGCTTCGTCGCTGCTGTTGTCAATAGATCCGGTCGACCTCCTTGTCCGTCGTCTTTCTTCGTCAATAGATCTGCTCCACCACCACCGTTGCCGGTCGTTGTTGTGTCTCTATCACTGTTGTTGTGTCTCGTCGCTCCGTCGTTGGTGTTCTCTTGGTCGTTTCAGTCGAATTTGGAGAGACATTGGCGGTCGCTGCGGAGGACAGGGAGCTTGAGCTCGACGCCGACATTATTAATTGGAAATCGCATAATTAAGAGAAAGAGAAATGGATCCTATTCTGTAATAAAATTTTTAGCAGAAGTTGAGTTTGTAATCGGCCCATTTTTTTTTTCGGCTAAATTACATCATACACCGAGCTCGTCTATTTTCATTCCCGGACATCGCAACCATTATTTTTCAGCTCCGTGTGGCAATAATTATCTTTTCATACACTGGTTTCGTCAATTTTTTTTTTACTTTCTCTCACTGCCGCGTCATCATCATTCCTCATAACCACCTCATTCCCTCTCTTTCTCTCCTACAGGTCGAAGAAGACAAACGGCGAACAAACGATGAAGGAATGGTTCGTTGGCATCGGCAGAAAATACCGACGATGACGATGCTCTAGCAAGATATCTCAAATCTCTCTCCTCTTTTTTTGTTCCTTCTTACACAGATTTGACTTTGTTGATTGAAAATGGTTTTCAGTTGAAATATATATGACCTGCGATACCAAATGCAAAATTGAATTTTTAAATTTATTATTGAAAGCAAAAATGCCCGTATGCTTACAAAATTAAAATATCGCTGATATGTTTACAATTTTGGAAAATAATTCTAATGTGGCATATAATTTCCTCTAATTATTGACACTCTGGCAAAAATCGAGTCAATTATTGACAAATTTATGATACAGTGATATTTATAGTTACTCTCAAAAAGAGGCATCCAGAAGTTACGCTTTCCCAAATTATCATAAGTTAACTAAGCAACACAGTTATCTAATTCGTTAAAAAGAAATTGATGTTCGATAGGGTGCTTGGAGTTAGGGTGTAATCGATCCAAATAGTTTGGTGCTCAGCCACATAAGAACTTGTTCAAATTCAAATCACATAAATGAGTTAAATTTGTATAATTTTTTAAATATAATATATAAATGAGTCAATTTGAATAATAAACTTGTCTGATCATGAAGTTTATAAATAAGCTCTACAAGTTCGTAAGTATGCCCGATAGGAGGATTGATTATAAATTTGTACTTTAATTAAAAATGTAGAGAATTTTTTGAAGTAAAATATATAGTCAACTTTGATAATTAGCTTTTTTTCGAGAATTTTGATATTTTCTTATTAGATGAGTTTTAAAAGAATTTAACTTGTTTACCAGTTAAATGAGAGTTTGAAACAAAGTTAAATTAAACTTGGAATAAGTAGAACTTAAGTTTCAACTCGTCAAATTTTAAATGAGCAGCTTGAGTAATATTTGAATTTGAGAGTTTCTTGTTAAATCAAGTTTATGCATTCCAAAATTTGGCTCCCTTAACCATGCTACGAAAAAATATTCAAAACACATCGAAAATCTAGCAGGTGCGAGTCAATGCATTAATATTTGCGTTGGTTTATGCTTTTTAAAGGTCACATGCAGCCGGATTTCACCTCTCTATGGGCATGCTTAATTAGCTATGTTAGAATTGAACCGACCACTTTTACTTGACGTAACTACTCCGTTTTACTTACACATTCATTCCATGTAGAAAGACTTGTAGAGAGAGTTATGCTGCTCCAATATTGGTTAAAATATGCAATCAGGCACCGTTCATGTTCGTTATGGAGTATTATATTACATCTACAATACAATGCGAAAAGAAATCATGCAAATATGACCGTAACTTCCCGCTAAAATATACGCATTTTCATTAACTCAATTTCATTAGTTTTTTTGGCCAACAAGAAACTTTTCGGAAACATTTCACGTGGATTATTATTTTACGGTGCATACCGCTTCGACGCGGATCTCTACTAAACTAAATTTATTGTTTTTTCTAAGTTTCACTGTGAATCTTTTTAAAAAAGAGAACAATACCCCTTCATATTTTATTAGTAGTCCTCACTATGAATCTTTGATCTCAGCATTTAATAACTTAAAATGTTTTGACTGATCATCCCAGCTCAAAAAAAAAGTTCTAATCACGGGTATTATTTTATCTAAATTAACGTAATTCTTTTTTTAGTTAAAAACTTTTTTTTATAAGTAGTTAATCACTTTTTTGTTGGGTTATGTTACTATAATTATGGTAGTGCCCCAATTATTTGAATTATATAGCTTTTTTTTCTGAATCGGGAGAATTATATGGGCTGTTGACTTGTTACATTGAGATTGAGTACATGTTTCATAGCACATTAATGTCCTTTTCCCAGGTTGAAATATTTATGCTATCAAAATTGGAAATAGAAGAAACTTTATCTGTGCTTTATGATCTTTAAATAATTTTTTATAGCTTGACTGCTCAATCGATTATTCAACGATTGATAATTTTCTAGTACTGACCATCAATAATTAAAATGGTTTATATTGAAGAGGAGCCACTGAGCAAGCATATTGTTTTTTTTTTATTAATCATTTTGTTTGCTCCTATACAGGGAATAGAGCTCTCAATTTCTTGGGTAATTAACTCTAATATCAATAAATTATAAGTTTGTTTATCAAAATAAAATTAATTAAATAAATAAATTATGTGCTAATTTAGTTAAAACTTTAATATGTACGTGTATGTTTTCTTATATATCTACGTATGCATATTATTTTTTTCTGTGTGACATGTTATGTGAAAAGCAGATACAAGTTTTTTTATATAATTCAATGGAAATCCTGACTAGTTATATTATTCAAACATCCTTGTACAATTTGGGAACAAAGGGTGAAATTTTCTTTCATTTCAAATGTATTTATTACAAAAATCAAGGAATAATCCACGTAAATTATCGTTTGTTTAGGGCGTATAAATTAGGAATCTTAATATATCAGTTGTTTATAGCTGCTTAAGTACTACTAAAACTGATCATTAGCGCAACTAATTAAGTTCCAGTTATAATTGATGTCTTGATTGATAGAGTATCATAGCCAATTAAGCAGCCTTGCACGTACACATATACGGCATAATTAGTTAATTAATTGCAAATGCAGGTGCAATTATGTATAGAGTGGATTAAGTTACCTCTGATATGATGGGATAAGAATACTACTGTCATCACTCATTAACAAACTACATAATTAGTTAATTGAAAATGCAGGTGCAATTTTTTGTTTCTTTCAATTTCTGTCACCATTTCGAGCACTGGTTGGATTATACTAAATTGCTAGTGGTGAATACATAGCCATGTGTGCATCACATCATAATATAATTCAGTCCTAAATTATTTTGCACAACTAATATTAAATAGATATTTGGTTATTTGAGTCTCAAAAGTGTAGAACGTTGTTAATTTAAATTATAATTTGGGATACTCTAATAAACAGTACTATTTTGTTATTTTAATGTATCTATGTAATATTAAATAATCACATCGTCAAATCCTTTAAATAACCCCATACTCAGAGCATCTATAACGAAGGGTTGGTGATTTCTACCAACCCCACTTTTTATCCTTGTCAGCAACCTCCCCTAACGGGGAAGGTTGCTCACAAAAAGGTGCACAACCGTTGTGCACAGCAACCAAGGTCTATTTTTTTGCTTTTTTCTCCTCCAACACTTGTTTTTCTCTTCTTCTTTTTTATAAACATGATTATTTTTTTTGCCAATGATTATTTTCTTACTCTACTTGCTAATTTCTTACAACTTATTTTTTCACAATTTTTTATTTTCTTTATTCTTTGTCATTTTACTCTTTTTTTTTTCATTTTGCTTAATTTTTTTTAATTTTTCACCTTTTTATTTTATTTTTTAACAAAATGTGGATCCTAATTTTAACCAATCATCTTATCAAAATCCCAATTGATGAATGAAATTGTATTTTTAATGTTTAATTTTTAATTTTCAAGTTAAATTATAATTTAAATATTTATTTAATCAACCATTAAATTTTATTTTACTAAAATTATTATTTTTAAATATTCAATTAAATAGTTATTAAAATAAATGTTATTAACTATAATTCCTAAAATAATATTTTTAACTCAAATATTAACTCACAAAATATTTATGTCAAATGAATATTTTTATTCTAATTTAGATGTCATAAATAAATAAAGTAATAGAGTGAAGTGATTGTGGATTCCAATAAGAGATTAATGCTCAGGGGAAGATGATTTGTTGAGTGAGAGATTAGTGAATTATTGACGTAGCAGGTTAAATTATTGATGTAATAGGCTCATCAACATCAAAATAGGTTGGTGCATTAAATGATCTCACAGATAACGAATCACTGTAATTCATACAAACAAATTCAAAAAAAAAAAAGATGGCCATGTTTCCTTACGTTGGCAAAAAATTGCAACACCTTTGTAGTAGCTTATGCCAGAAGCTAGCTTGTCTAACTAGATCTATTTGGTGTATAGTATCATGTTTTTACAGGTTTATCCTACTTAGAGCTAATTCCTTCTCCATCCATATTTGTTAGTTCGTCTCGCTTTCCTTCATCGGTTTTCTGGTTCTCAAGGTTTTGAAGCCAAGAACCCACGACTCATTTACTCCTAGGAATTTAGATTTGTTCTTCACGTCGGTGTCAGCAGCCACGGTCTCAAGTATGCCCACCGTGGAAATGGAGGTTTTCTCCAATTCCCAGCTCATTGTCTTAACCATTTTAATGTTTGTAGGTGGAGAGGTTTGCACTTCCATGGTTGGTCTTCATTTTGGCAAGTCCCATCTTGAAAGGATATGGAAACTTGATGAAAAAGTCGCTTCTGTTAGAAGCGATCGTAGTCTGCGTCAAATGGAGTTAGGTCTTGTGAAAAAAACTGATTCTGGAATTCTTGAACCTGCAGGAAAAGAATTAGCTATAGTAACATTTGATCAAACTGGTCAATATGAGTCTTCTACATCCTTAGATAGTAATGATCAGCATTTCTTGAAGTACAATGCCATAAGAGTATTGGGTTTTGTGGTTTTAGGTTATCTGGTAGTAGTTCAGGTCATAGGGACTGCCTTAGTTTCGCTCTACATGGGCCTTGTTTCAAGCGCCAAGAATGTGCTTAAAACAAGGGGCTTAACATGTTCACATTCTCCTTTTTTACCTCAGTTTCAACTTTCGCAAGTTGTGGTTTTGCTAGCACAAATGAGAATGATGGTGTTTAGCAAGAACTCAGGTCTCCTCCTTATACAGTTATACTTATCCCTCAAGTCCTTCTGGGAAACACATTGTCCCCTTCTTGTATTTGGTTGTTCGGAAAATTATTTAAGAAGCCAGAATTTGAGTTCCTGTTGAGAAGTAGCGAAATTGGATACCTTCACTTGTTACCGAGCCTGCATTCGTGGTATTTGGTGGTGACGGTGTTTGGGTTCATATTGGTTCAGTTTGTATTGTTTTGAGCCATGGAGTGGGATTCAGGAGTATTGAGCGGACTGAATTCTTATGAGAAGATAACTGGAGTGTTGTTTCAAACGGTGAACAGAAGACACACCGGAGAAACTATTATGGACTTGTCGGCAATTTCCCGGGCCATATTGGTGCTCTTTGTTCTCATGATGTTAGTCTTTTTCTCTCTCTCTCTCTCTCTCAAGAAAACAGTGACCTCAAGTGAGGACAGTGGATCCTTTTTGTCTGTTTCTCTGCAGGTATCTTCCTTCATGTACTTCTTCCCTTCCTGTAAAAGATGATGACGATAAAGAGCAATATCAACAGCTACGTGTGAGAAGAAAAAGAAGAAGAAGAGGAATTATTTTGGAGAATTTGATATTTATTATTTTGGAAAATTTGATATTCTCACAACTTTCCTGTTTAGTCATTTTTATCATCCTGGTCTGAGGTAAAAAATTAAGGAAGATCCCCTCAATTTTAGTGTGTTGAATATTGTGGTGGAAGTTATCAGGTAATTCCCACTATTAATTATTTCATTTGCTGTTTTTTCTGAAGTTCTGAGTAAGGTGGGCATCGGGCCGGGCCGAGTCACCCTAAATTTTCAGCCCAGCTAAAGGTATAGTACAGATTCACCCATCCAAAAGAGCAGATCAGGCCTAACCGGGCCAATTTATTAAAAAAAATATTAATATTTTATTATTAAAATATAATTTAACATATATTTTATTATATAAATTATATTTTAATAAATATTAAACAACTCTTAAATTTATAATTGATATTATTTTACTAATCTATAATACATCAAATTAATATTAATATTAATATATTATATATATATTATACATATTCAAGCCTGGCCGGCTCGATTTATAGACCATTTTATAAATCCAAGTCCAGTTCTATTTTATTTAAAAAAATTTGGGCCGGACTGGGCCAAAATACCGTTCTGAGTGCCTGATTGCTTAATTCTTTGTTGGTTGGTTTGGTTTCAGTGTCTAGCACTAACACGGGGCGGCTATAGCAGTGCACGTCAACTGAACAGTAATAGTGATTGCAAAGACCAATGGTTTGGATTTTCGGGGAAATGGACCTACAGGGCAAGATTATTCTCATACTGGTCAAGTTTTTTGGAAGACTAAAACCTAGTTTCTCCTGTAAACTAAATGACGTTTTTGTAGCGGCAGTCAATCATTTTTCCCTATCAACCATGATTAACATATCCTAATCTCTTTGCCTTTCTGCTCCATATAACCAACCCAGGTCATTATTATATTCGAGGAAAGAAATATATTGTCTGACCTATCAAAATTTGGCCATGCAAGGAAACCACAAGTTTTGCTTTATCTGACAACTGTGATATGTGGAGGAAATATATCTTGGCTGTGAGCAAGAGAAAAGAAGAAGCAGGACAGAAAGAATTGCAATGAGGACAAACATTTAACAACTTCATGTAGAAGGGCGGGGCTCATTTTGAATAACAAAATTATCACCGGCCTCCATGCGATGCAATAAAAAGAGGTTGAACAGCAGCTAGCGGATTCACCTGATATGAAAATGCAAGCTGTGACAAGTCTACCAAACCTTTCTTGATAGATGAAAGTTAGTCTTGTGACAATCCTGCAATATATAAGCTAATCAAAAGAGACGGAACTATGAGTCTTTTTACTCCTAGGGATTTAGATTTGTTCTTCACGTCCGTGTCGGCCACCAGAGTCTCGAGATGTCCACCGTCGAAATGGAGGGTTTCTCCAATTCCCAGCTTATTGTGTCGACCATTTTAATGTTTGTAGGTGGAGAGGTTTTCACTTCCATGGTTCTTGGCAAGTCCCAGCTTAAAAGGTTATGGAAACTCGATGAAAGAGTCGCTTCTATTAGAAGCGATCTTAGTCCACTTCAAATGGAGTTAAGTCTGTAAAAACATATTATACAACCAATCAAGGTCATTAATATATTCTAGAAAATAAATACTTCACAAGTTTGAACTATCAAACTTTGGCCACGCGAGGAAACCTCAAGTTTTGCTTCATGTCACTACTGGGATATGTGGAAGAAATATATCTTGACTGTGAGCACGAGAATCGAATGAACAAGACAGAAAGAATTGCTTTACCCAAATGAGGGCAGAAGAGCAGTCATGATTCAAAAACAAAATCATCACCGACCTCCATGCGATACAACAGGAAGAGGTTGAACAGCAGCTAGCGGATTCACCTGATATGAAAATGCAAGCTGCCACAAATCTACCGACCCTTTCTTGATAGATGAAAGTTGTCTTGTGAGAATCCTGAAATATATAAGCAAACACAAGCAACAAAGAATGAGACTTCAGTCAATAGAAATTTGAAAACCAAAATGGAGTATTGCCAGTAGGTTCAGTGCTAAGCAAGGATAGCTCACAAGTTACAAATAAGTAAATCACACAGTACTTTCCAACATAATCCTCAATGAAC
Source organism: Flueggea neowawraea (assembly GCA_948243855.1). Lineage (NCBI taxonomy): Eukaryota > Viridiplantae > Streptophyta > Magnoliopsida > Malpighiales > Phyllanthaceae > Flueggea > Flueggea neowawraea. Next base: position 8,803 of record CAODLS011506277.1, read on the forward strand.
AGTTAATTTTCCTTTTCTCCAGGGAAGCTCGACAATACTCTCTTATTAGCATGACAATTACAACTATAGAAGCCATGGACTTGAAGCAAGGTGAAGAACAGAAGGGATAAGAATCCAATTATAGTGCTTGGCATAAACAACTTGGAGCAGAGTGGAAGAGATGGAAACATACCCCTTTAAAGTAGCTCTTTTCCTCCGGATAACCCAATATACAAGAATGAACAGGCATCCAAGCATCACCTTTCCATTTGTTATCACCAAATGAGAATTGCCAAGCTTTAAATTAATAGAACGAAACCACCATAATGGATGTATCTGATTGGGCAATTTCATAATTGCATGTTTCAAGTCATTCTCCATGTTAGGCGGGTATTTGACTTTTACAACTTTTGAAGAATCCTCAGAAACATTTAGTTCCTTTGAAGAGGAATAGTGACTTTCATTGCTGTTTTCTTGCAAAACTGAAACCCCTTGCAATGGATTTGTAGCTTGGAGTGAATATAGGGAGTGTAGTCTTCTCAAAATTGCCTGCATGATAAATGTAAAAATTTGTTGAATGCTAATTAATATCAATAGATTAGTCCAATGGCTGACACAAAAATAAGGAATGAGGCACTAAACCTACCTGTCGTCTTTCCTCAGGCAATTCAGCTTTGTCAATCCAAGAAATTGCTGAGTCCAGATCAATCAAATTCTTGCCAAGAAGTGTCACAGCATAGACTTCAACCACCTCTATATACCTATCAACTCCCAAAACATATCTTCCTTCACATCTTTCAAGTAAATCCTTTCCTTGTTCTGCACCATCAATATAATAGTATCTCCCATCCAAATAAATCCATTTCCGAAGAAATTCCTCGAGAAACTCAAGGACAACTATGGGGCCTTCTGATATCTGCAAACATGCCCTACAGATACAAGGGAAAATGAACTGACAACTACTCTCCTCTGAAAATGGAGAAACCATCTATTAACACTTCAGCCAAGCTCATAGGCATTGATAATTAAGAATACACAAAGTAACCACAACATTGATCACATATAGAATCTGAAACTTGCTTAATTTAACAAATTAAAGTTCTAAATGGAGCAATCAAGAACCGACAAATTTAATTAAACACTAGTATCAGAGTAGAAAATTTTCTTTAGTTTAATATATTTAGAATACATTAATGTTCATGAACCCACATCTAGGCGGTCCTTTGTAATCTACACTTGACAATTGAAAATCTTAGAAAGTAAGGACGAAGGCCTCAAGTCCTCCCATTTCTTTCCACACTAAAAGGGACAAAAGTGCAGGAATTTGGATGAATCGAGTGTGCAGCAATGGAAATGTTGAGACACAATTGAAAGCTGTATAAAGTACAATAAAATTCAAAAGTAATGAAGCAATACTAGTGAAGTACCCAGTAATGAGAAGCTGAACAGGAATAGCTTCAGCAGAAACGAACAGCGACTTAAGCTCCCCCAATATCACTTGCAACGTGCACAGAGCCCCAATTAACCATACCATATAAAGGTTGCAGCTTTGATCAGTAAACGAAACACAGAAGAGGAATTGATTATATACCTGCCAAGCTGGCTCAAAGACTGAACCAACACCATACCAGCCGATTCTACCATGTCTTCAAGCTCCGTATCTTCAATATCAATGTTAGCGTAGTCGCTTTTTATTCTCTTTAAAACAGAGGAAGCTAAAGGCGCAGCTTTTTTGTAATTAGAGGACACAAGATAGCTGCACCAAATTATTTCAAATGTAAGGAGGTTGAAGAAGATTAAGTCAAATAAAATTAATTTCACCTCTCCGAAAGGTCAACTTCTTCCCAAATCGCAGAATTTGAATCCTTAGTTTCATCCATGTCTTTCTTTCTCAAATTCAAGTTACAGCGCAAAGTTGCTAATGGTGGCCGGTGGGTTTGATTTTTGATATCTTTTTCTTTTTTTTTTTGTTTTTCCTGCCAAAGGGGTTTCTTGATGAGTTGTGACTTGCGATGCGATAACGATAAGTATGATAAGTCTCCTCAGAAAAATGGGCCTTGTTAAATGACCCAGACCATATTTTCATGGGCCCATTACATGTATTTCTTTTAAAGTTTCAGGAAATTGCACAAACTGCAACTTTTCGAAATATTGGCTAAAAGTTCCACCCAATTTTTATTAATGAGCATCTATGTTTTAATATTTTAATTTTACTCAATTAATGAATAAGTTTGATTATTATCATGTTACTAGTAGTGAATTTATGTTTATCTATTTATTAGAAGATGCAAACCCCTATTTTATAGGTCATTGAATCAATCCACGTTTTATATTTTTTTGTCGATTTTCATAAAATTTTCAATATTTCATATGTATTTTTTTTTATATTGACATCTAATGTAGCTTTAATCTAGTTTCAAAAAATTTTCAATCTATAAAAAAATATTACAATTTACAACTCAATATGAACAATGATAGTTTCAATTTAGTTTCAAAGAAATTTCAAATAAGATTTAAAGTATTACGTCCATGAAACTCTTAATTATTTGTACAGTATCATAATGTATTTAAATGACATAGAAAAATTTCTGTAGAGTTTCAATTGAGTTTCAGATATAATTTACTCCAACAATTTCAAATATTATAACGGAATTTAAAATTTTCGGCTTTCCCTATTTATTAGGAGATGCAACCCTTATTTTTTAGGTCATTGAATCTATCCACATTTTACATTCTTTTTGTCAATTTTTTTAAAAAAAATCAATATTTCATATACATATTTTTATCTTGACATTTAATGTAGTTTCAATCTAGTTTCAAAGAAGTTTTAATCTATAAAAAAATATTACATACATCCAATATGAACAATAATAGTTTCAATCTAGTTTAAAAAAAGTTTCAAATAAGATTCAAAGTATTATATCTATAAAACCTTTAATTATTTGTACAATATCATGATGTACTTAAATGATATAACAAAGTTTCTATCGAGTTTCAATTGAGTTTCAGATAGAATTTACTCCAACAACTTCGAATATTATGTTTTTCCGAACTTTTTCAATGTGATGATGCGTATTTACTAGCATATTATAATCCAATTATTGATGATTAAAACCTCCTATGTTTTTAGGATTAAGCAATCAAACTAATATATTAATAAATGTAATTCATTTAAATCATGTTTCAACAATTGACAACTCCTATTTTTTAAGAGATTAATTGAATCCATGTTTTAGATTTTAAGTGACAATTTTTAAAAAATATTTCACTAATTTATGAATATATTTGATTAAAATTTTAAAGTTGTTATTTATAAAATATATTTGTATTTAGTGTGTTAGTTATGAAAAAAAAACCCTTAAAATTTAAGACATTGCACATATGGCGCCACTTTTCTTATTTGCAGTACCCAATTTTTGTATTTGTGAACACACCAATAAGTTTTGCACAAATATCATATTAAAAAAATATTATTTAAATATTATCTAAATATTAATTAAATATTATAATATTTATTAAATATTATTTGAATACCGATTACAAATTATAATAATATTTTATAAATATTATTTAAATATTAATTGAATATTATAATAATATTTTATAAATATTTTTATCAAAAGTATTCAATAAAATTTTTAATTAGTATAAAATTGGTTGTTAAATATTTAATTAATTTTTTATTAGTATTCAATAAGTATATTGCCTTTTTATTTTAACTATTAAACACTTTAAAATTCGATCAGCGATCCAAGGTGAAAAGTTACAAAGTGGTAACTTGTGGCAGCTAGGGTTGAGAAACTGTAGCGTCCATGTCTCTGTCCCGCCACGCGCGAGGGAGATCATCAATCTCCACCAGAAGACGTCACGATGTGGTTGAGATCGCGATCTCCGGTCTCCTCCTCCGTTGAACTCTGATTTCTTCTTCTTCTTAGTCGTACTACAAAGGGCGGGGCGACTACTGCGAAAGAAGGATGAAGCAACAGAGTACTCGAGGAAGAAGACCGCGACAACGAAGGTGAAGTGGACAAACACTTTAACGACAATCGGACTCCACGACCTCTAGCACGATGATGGTGGAGAAGAGGAGAACGAAGCGTAGCAGTGACGGCGGCAAATCCTTGACACGTTCTCTCAAAACTCTTTCTCTTTTTCTAAAACACAGATTTTATTTTTTGTTTAATCTGATTTTGAGTTGAATCATTTATAACAAAATCAAAAGCATCAGAGTAGCTGGCAAAAAAAAAGCATTGTAAGTACAAAACACAAACTTGAGAACAAGGCCAGAATAAAAAAAATAAAAAATTGGTAAGGGTTTAAAAATTAAAAGAAAAACAATTGGGACACTCACAATTATTAAAACATTCACATTCTGGTTGTGTAATTATTCCAATTTTCAGCCCAATTGAGATTGCATGAAGGCCCAAATTCTTTATTTAAGAAAGGTGGTCCGACGTCCGACACCGACGACGGCGGTTTCTAATAAAACCTTTCGGGGACAACTCTATTTGCGATTCAATCCAAATCAGTTATCAACACCAAATTTAAAACTTTCTGACGCAAACACTCGTTGATTTGATTGATTCATACATACGTGTATACTGCATAGCCAAGCCATAGGTATGTATTCTTATTGGACTTGTACTATTCATCTGGCTAGGGTTTTGTGTTGGTGTCAGAGTATGAATTAGAAATTGATCGCTTTTTTTTTTTAATCAGTAAATTTATTTAACTCTATTTTTTATATAAATTTATAGGGAGATAAATTTTGACAATTATTCATAGACAACGAAAGTCGAAGGTGATAAGCTTTATTTGGCAATGGATTCCTCCGCTGAAGCTGTTCCACAGATGCAGGTACGGTTCTTGCCTTCTTTTTTTATTATTTTTTTTGGTTACAATTGCAACTTTTTCTTGAAACTAGTGATTAAAATTGCAACTCTTAGGCTATTTGTAATCCACGGTCTCTTAAGTCGTCTCACTTCTGCTCAGCATTTTATTCTTAATTTCTCAGTTTTTTTATCCGTAATCAGGATTAACCTTAATAGTTATACGGGACGTCGACTCAATTTTTCACTAAATACAATTTTATTTTAATCCGTTGAAATAAATCTAACCGTTAGATTAAAACGATCTAACGGTCAGATTTCAATTTAAAAAAAATAAAAAATTGATTTGTCAGGCCCTTTCTAGTCGCGTCCCGGTCTGAGAGGCTAGGAACGCTGTTGTGGACAACCTTATGTTTGGTCTTATTAAAAGCATATATGGGTTGGCAGGAAATCATGCTGGAGTTTCGTGCTGGGAAAATGACATTTGAGGGGAAACGGGTTGTTCCTGATACTCGTAAAGGCCTTGTTCGTATTGCAAGGGTACACACATGCCTTTTTCCTTTTCTCTCTATGCAGTTTGGTACTCTAGTTGGTTACTTGTTTGTGTTTCGTTGATTGAAGTCGTTTTCGAAAGTCCATATCTGCGTTGATAAATGTACGTTCATATTTCCACATATTTTTGAAGAGCAAAGTTGGTCACTTTTTTTTTTTGTTCTCTGCTTAATCATTTCAGGGTGATGAAGGACTGATCCATTTTCAGTGGCTAGATCGGAGCCAAAATGTGGTTGAAGATGTATCCTCATGGGAGCTTTTTTTCCCCTTATTTTCCATTATACATGTAGATTATTTTTATAATTATGTTTTATTCATGTTTACAACACCATTGTTTTCTCGTCAATCATTGATTAACAGGATCAGATTATTTTCCCTAGAGAGGCAGTTTTTGAGAAGGTACACATTTTTCATGTTGTAATGTTAATAAATTGCATAACCTTCCCACAAGCAATTTTTGATCTTTCTATTTTTGTAACTCAGGTTAATCAAGCATCAGGAAGGGTCTACATCTTGAAATTCAATCCAGATGATAGGAAGTTTTTCTTTTGGATGCAGGTTAAATCAATTTTTTTTTTTCATGCTTTCTGGTACTTTGTGGAATGTTGGCTGAACCTTAGATCTGTTTTTCAAAAATTGTTACTCTATGCTTGCAGGAGCCTAAAGCTGAAGATGACTGGCAATTGTGTAGCTCTGTAAACTATTATATCAATCGACCATTGGGTAATCCAATCAGCTCTTCATAAACTTATATTATTAGCTTATGATGTTATCTACAATCATTTTGCAAGTTCCAGCTTATGACATTTGATATTCTAATATTGTCTTTTTTTCCTTTTCTTTTCCAACAAATATATGTATATAAATGAATGCATGAATTCCTTTTTGTTGAACCATGCATTACTTTTGTTACTTCGTGCTAAAGGATACTGTTGCAGTAGGTGTTCCACTGGAGCCAATTGTGATCTCGACTTGTTTTCTTTTAACTTGCATATAACTTGTTTTCTTGTCCTTGTCCTTGTCTTTGTCTTTTAGAATTTGTTGGTGAAGAAGAGCCTGATGCATCTGCTCCTTTACAAGTTTCTGAAGACGTACTGGAAGATGATATCTCATCAAGGTATATTTCCAACCTTGATGAAATATTTAACATAAATTATCTACTGTTTACTTTCCATAATCCACCTCCTAACTGAATAGTGAAAAGGGTTTAACAGAAGCACTGTGATTTTTCTATTCACAAAGAAGCAAAAAGCCAGTCATGCGTGATGATAATGATCACAATAGGGTTCTGATAAGATCCCCAAGGCACTAACTCAAGAACAATACAATAAAAGAGAATACCACAGAAAATGGACCGATTGTATTGATATCAAGAAGATGATGGATAATAAGAAAGATAACAATGACAGGAATTGTAGAGCCTACCTCTCTCCCAAGCCTAAGCGGAAACCCAAACCCAAAACACAGACTAATTCCCAGCTGCCTATCCCATTCCCCTCTCATTCTTTGTATACTAACAAGCTATGCCACCTCACCAAGCTAAAATATTTCTACACTAAAACATATATTAATAATTATATAAACTAATATTATTATCTCTAATCCTAGGATTTATCAGGTTCTTTTCCATTTTGTTGACTTTTGTTTTCCTTAACTCTTGCTGCCATTAAGAATCACTTTTGTCTGATTATTGAAACTCAGTTCTTTCTTCTTTGTATTGTGCAGGGCTGGAAACTTGGTTATTCCGAATTTAGGCGCAGAAGCAATTAGTGATGTAACTTCTTCAGCATGGCCTGTGAAATTGGAAGATTTGCAAAGAATTTTAAGTAATATACAACCTGGAGGTGAGCTTACATGATGACATTTGACATTGTTAATGTGTTTTCTTGACATTAGTGCAAGTTATGACTTTTGCATTGATAAATGCTGCAGGTAGTCTTCAAG
>CAODLS011506427.1:0-24623 GCA_948243855.1 Flueggea neowawraea
ATCGTGCCTTGGTGAAAGGTAAATCTTCCAACCTTAATTATATATATTGATATGCATGGGTCCTTGGGGGAATTCAAGGCATTAAATTTTTATTTTATCCGCTGCCATGTATGTATATGAATGTCATATTTTAGCCGCGAATTCCAACACTTGTGACATTGATCCATGAAGTGCTTTCATAACGGGTTAGTCCAATACATGTTTCCTAACATGTATATATATTTTAAGTGATATTCTATATCCATAATCAGTAAAACGTGATTTTTCACTTAGTAACATACTAACCTTGATTTATTATCATTCCCATGATAACAATCAATTAGGAACATTTAGAATAATATTTCTTTTACCTTAGAGTTTTATTATCAAGCCAAACTCGATGACATAAGGAAGATGTCTTTAATTTTATATGAAATGTAACAAGTATTAAGCGACTGCATATGTTAAGTAGCACAAATGTTGATGAGTCATATGCTAAGGTAGTTTATTTAAGCAATGTTTACATTTGGAGACGCGTATGAGGGAATAGACGTGGGTTTGGTCCATGTAACTTTAAGATGCACATTTTGTTATTATTCCAAATCATTTCTCTAATCCAAGGTGCACATGATGTTTTGTTATCAATCTATTGGGTCAACGGTACTCTTCATTTAGACATGCATTTTTAGGTTTTTTTTCAACATCATTTTATATTTGGAAAATTATGTTGACCATATTTTGTAGCTTGTAATTTCTAGATTATTGTTTTCGTGGGTTTAAAGAAGAAGAAAATTCTTAGACGCTTATTATAATGTGGGTAAGGGGTGAGAGTTAAAGCACTCAACACTATCTTCACTGAGACACTACATTTAGAACGATTAGTGCATGAACCAAACCTGTACACAAAAGGTTTACAACATTTTCCAAGGTGGCACGTCGATCGAGCATAGGTAATTATACTAACGTCTATCGCCCGATCATCTAAAATATCCATATATAGGTAATTGTACTAACCACAGTATCGCATAGTATCATCTATAATATCCATATATAGACAAAATCAGGTCAATGCCAACCACAAAATATTCCTAATTTTGACACCAGGCTCTGGTCTGAGAGAATCCACCCCAAAAATAACTTCATTACATGCATCCACATCTCCAGCCATGTGGCTATCTAGCCTAAATGAAGTTGTGGAAGCTAACCGTGCATTTCTTCCTCCTTCTATGCACCCTAAAGCCATTTCCTGCATCTTCTGCTTTCCATGTGATCATTTTACGGCTCCTGAGATGAAAAATCATAGTAATTTATAACTATAACTTGTACATATTGTGACCAGGTCCGACCTCTTTATCACTGGTGGTATCAACTGCTTCATATGGTTCAAGATCCTCGACGACCTCAGTAAATATGTCATCACCAACCATATCTTTCACCATAGTCAGCGTACTTGAAGATTACCTGGTAACTGTTTGTGATTCCAAACCTCCTGACAACGTCTGCCCATTCCCTCGTTATGGAAAATATGGGTGAGACTTGTCTACGGTGACATAGGTTGTCTTGCCGTTTGAAAGCCGAAGGACCATTGTTTCACCAAGTATGTGATCAAACCTTTCTTACCAAGCTGGGAGAATAGGCTGCAAAAGGAAGGAGAAAAATGAAAGCGTATGCACTTAACTTCCAAGTGTACATTACTTAGTGTACATACCAGATCTCCACCATTTATGTGTAGGAATTCCATATGGACTTTAAAGGACATTACAATTGGGGGTGAGAGTGGACCAATAGACAGCTGCAGCTCATTGTCAACACCTTCCACTTTTTCCATATCTATTTGGACGAGGAGAATTAGGAATGTAATGTACACTGTTTCTCCACAAATGGATGAGTGGGTTGATGCAAAGAAATGGGGCAGTTGGAGTTACAGATGTGAAGAAAGAACAATGAGTACACCTACATTCAGTAGTCATTGAGTGAGTTCTGAACGGATATAATTATACCAACTACTTAAATTTACCTGACTTGATGTATGTAATTTCAATTTGTGAAATGGGAGTCAACATGGAGCTGAGCAAGTTGTTAGTGGCGAATCCTAATGAGTTAGAGATGATATCAAATTGCTGACACTTTGGAAGGGGCATTCATAATGGTAGCCTTAAGATTTACCACGTATAATTGGAATTAATAAATTACATATCCCATGCGGATTAGTTTTTATAAGGGGTGTAAGTTTTAATTGTCTGGTGCATCGCCAATATCTCTCGCAATCGCACCACACTTTTCGGTCTATAATAACAATTTAGAATAGTTATTCAAAAATTTCAGGTCCGACTATGGTTAATAATATATTAATACATATACGTAGGGGGTGTACTATTTCATGTATGGTAAACCTTTGCAGCCTTAATTATTTCGTATATATGTAGTATCTAGTTAACATATCCAATATGGATTAGTGTTCACACATATACGTGATGATTTTGGTTCAAGTTTTCTAGGACTTCACATTGTCACCTTTGACAGATTGTGAAATGTCATTTACTGTACACCCTCGAACAACCACAATTGATGTTGCGTACAACTTTAGTAAACCTAAGTTTATTTTTCATGTTGTCTGTTCACCTTTGTACAACTAAAGGTAAGGTTGTGTACACCTAAAGTTGAACAATTACATTTACGTTGTTGTACATGTTTGTACACCTAAGTTTAAGGTTGTGTACACCTTTAGTATGCCTAAATTTGAACACCTAAATTTCATGCTCTTGTAAACCTTTGTACATCTGAAGGTAAGGTTGTGTACACCTTTAGTAAGCCTAAAGCTTAGCACCTAAATTTCATGTTATTGTACATCTTTGTACACCTAAAGGTAAGGTTGTGTACACCTTTAGTACACCTACATTTGAGCACCTAAATTTAATGTTGTTGTGCACCTTTTATACACCTAAAGGTAAGGTTGTGTAAACCTTTGACATAATGTGAAATCTAGTTTTGTTTACAACATATTTTCCCTAAATTTGATGTTGCGTAAATTTTTAATACACCCAAGTTTATTTGTCAATGTGTTTACAGTTAAACACCTAAATTTCATGTTATTGTACACATTTGTACACATTAATTTTAGGTTGTGAACATGTTGACATATAGTGAAATGTCATTTTTTTTACACCATCGAACACCTAAAGTTAATGTTGCGTACAACTTTAGTACACAAGTTGAGTTGTCAACGTGTTCACATTTTAACACAAAAAGTTCATGTTGTTGTACACCTAAATTTAAGATTATGTACACCTTTGATAGATTGTGAAATTTAGTTATGTGTACACCCTCGAACACCTAAAGGTGTACACCACCTAACCTTTTCTTGCATGTACAAATGTGTACCAATCTTGAATTTTGAAGGAATATAAGGTATACAAAGCCATCTATATACGTGTATAGAATGTGTTGCGAACATGAAATGCAAGGTGTATAGTGGGCTACACAACTTGAACTTGGTTTATTAAGGTGTATACAACCTTTAATATATGGTGTACAAAGGTGTAGAACCTCCCCAGAATTCTTTTACTATAATATACCATATATATATATATATATATATATATATATCCTAGACAACAAATGATGGATATAATATACTATGATATATACCTAAACTGTATACCTTATATTTGTTACCTTACACTCAATACTACAAAATCAATAAAACTGATTTTAAGTTGTTCCATATGAACACCTATAGTATAAAATATATACAATTAAACCTCAACTACAAAACTAGTACAAACTAAATGTTATTAACATTAAGTAATTACACACTAACTACTATTGTTTCTAGAGAGACATTATGCTGATTAACACAAACATGTTACTGTTTTGTCAATAATACTAATATTATTTTTTGATTAGTTAGAACCCACATTTGAATAAATTGTCTAGTCTAAATTATGTATGGAAAATATGGATAATACTTGTAGAACTAGGCAAAGGGTGAACTGCTTAAAAATCAACACTACTCGGTTCCATTGTAGCTCTAGTTAGGGGTGCACATGGTTCGGTTTTGTAGCTAAACTACTAGTAAAATAAATGACTCGGTTTTACTATTTGGTCATCTATAGTTGAATGTCAGGTTCAGATAACCTATCTATCCCATTAGGTTTCATTTCATTTCGGTTAGCACAGTTGGGTCGTTTTGAAACATAAATATAACCTGCTTTCATAGATAACAATAGTGCATATTTTGGTTTGGTCGGTCGGTTTATAATATAGGGTTAGAATTGATGCAAATGTTTAGTGTAAGAAAACTTAGGTTCGGTCCTTGAATGGCTAAAACCGCGGTTGAACCGAACCTTTCTGTAATCGTATTTTTTCATCCATATTCATCCATTTCCCTTTGGTTCGCTCCAATTTCGTTCGGTTCAGTCGAATTTTCTGTTCAAAATATTTTTATGTGCACCCGTAACTCTAATCAGGATTGAAAGTAACAATTTGCGCTTGTACTTAACTTTGTCATTATGCTTTACCATGAACGATTAGTCACGCAGGTCGTATATTCTTTGCCACACATTTCATCGAATATCGCACTATGTCTGTACGGCCTAATTCAAAAGGTGAGACAATCACTCCATTTCATTGCGCCTTTTGTGCTTCGATAACAAGGAATGCTACCTTGTATGTTATTTTTGAATATTCCTAAATCCATGACATATGAGTGGTTGGACCATTATTATGATTTAATGCTCTAGATGAATCAACTACTATAAACGCATGCAAATCTCATTCCATAAGCATTCCACTTTCTTATTCATTTGTAGCTTCACACATGGATGAATCAATGTGTGGCGAAGTTACTGTGAAGCGTGAGACTGAGAGCCCTGGCTCAAAACATGACATTTGCAGTGCTTTCACAGCCATACCTTCAGGAACAACAACCCATTTTGGAAGCAAACACGAAACCCCGGGTACGTTCCTGTTACACGGCATTAAGATGCACTCCATCATGACTACATCATTTGAAAGATCAACATGCATTGATTTCATGCCACAAGTAATATGACATGGGCATTGTTCTTGCAGACGAACATTTCACCATGCACACGCCTCTTGTATTGCCCCCCTTTGTTGCTTGTTTGAACCAACTTTACATTGAAACTCTTGATATGCTGAATGAACTCAAATCTCGTGTTTGTATGGCATTAAGAGTAATAATTGTAGGGCAAGCGTCGCCACAAGCCAATTAATCGTGCTCTGAAGGGGAAAGAGCTCATTTACATCAACGACAATTCTGTCTCCACCTAATGGGTATATGCATGACGGTAGTATTACTGTAGCCGAACGTAGCTAGTATTGTCTTTCCGTTCTTATTCATAACCCTTTAGTGGTGTTCAGTTTATTTCTATAAGAATATTACGATATTCTGTTGTATGTATGTTATGTTTCTAGTAACAGCAACCTAGTACCGTTGCTGTTTTGTACTCTCGTTTACTGTTGCATACTTTGGACTGCCGAACTTATTTTTGCAGAGTTTTTTGTTTTTTTACTAAAATGAATCGAATCCTATCAAATCTTGATATTTATCCTTTGAATTACTCATATATATCCTATGAGTAAAGTATTTAGCAAAAGCCAACATAAATGGGCCGCAATCGCTTCAAATGACCACAAATTAAATTAATCAAATTTTGAATACTGAAACACATACTATTGCACTTCTGTCGGCATTCCGTCCACAATCTTCATATCTATCCAACATGGCCATCATGGCACCACTTATTTGCTATCCAGAAGCCCTTATTTTCCACGATATGTGGAAGGACAACTCTGTAAGATTGCAAGAATTCCTCAACTGCCTGGTCATGCCTCTCGCTTTGTATGGAATCATACACATATAACCTTCTTTTTCTGGATGTTTAAAAATATTTAACGCTTCCCTATGGAAAGTGTATATGAAAGTGTGTATTTGTTGAACCCATAAATGATGCCCTAAGTCGCCCACTTTCTCTCCGTTGGCGCTCTCTCTGTACCATCGCGCTGTCTCCCCCACTGATTTCATTGTATCCGTCGCTGATTACTGTATAGGATGACCTGCTCTCCTGCAACGAAATATTCAAGCGCCAGATTGAGGCACAGAGAAAGGTGATTGAGAAAATTCAAGAAGAATGGGAGCTCGATAGGCTAGATATGATGAAGAAGGAGAAGGAGCTGAAGGAAAACATGCAAGAGGTAGAGCATTTTGACAAGTTGTGCGATAATTTGCATGCCCCTTTTTTGTCGAAAGAGAAAGAATTAGAGCTTTCTAAGTCTCGAAGAGTTTCTAAAGAGAAGCAGAAGTGAACATTGAGTCGGTTGTGATCGATTGCGAGGTGAGCCCCCACCGAAAACTCGTCTATGTATGTGATGTCCGTGTTTTTGTTTGAGGTCTATTTGATGGGTTTGTTTTTAATGACGATGTTAACTTTATGTTACTAGTTTGAAATTTGGTACGGCTTTGAGCCAACAGGTAGTGATTGCTGTTGGGGCGTTATTTTCAGATGCATTTTCTAAACAGAATTGCAATGTTCTAAATGGAAGTGTAATGTCCCTAATGGAATTGCGATGTCCCAAACGATTGTTCGCCTGCGTTTGGAAATGATTTGGGTTTTTGCAAAATTGAAGTTTTTCCTTAAAAAAATCGAAGTTGAGTATCCTAAAGTTCAAAGGACTACATTTTTGCATGGTTTACGCAAATCAACCGTACCCCTTTATTTATTTTGTCATTGATGGCATACGCAATGCTCTTCAATTTATCATATTACAAAATTTTAAGAAATAAAGTGTACAGGAGAAGAAATGATCTAGCATGTTACACTTATTAAAATCGCACAGTATACTCCAGGAATCAAAAGTTGGATGAAATAATATAGCATGTTACACTTAGCAAAATCGTTCAAGGAATCATGAAATCAAAAGGTGGATGTAATCATCATGGTCATTCAAAAAAATATGGATAAAATCAGAGAAGAATGACAGACAACATAATGGACCTTTCACAGTTTTTTCACCACTTCATTTGTTAAAGCCCCCAATTCGTCCCTCCCAAATTGGATCGTCATCTTGCAGGTGCATTCAATATAGGCAAAGAATTTTATCTTTTCCACGTACGACTAGTTGCACAATTATTACCATTAAATGCAATACGTCATTTAAATTACTATAAATTACAATGGCAATTCATTCCACACCAATTACATTTTTCTATGCTAGACGGAACGAAGGCACTATGACGGCTTTTTTGAAGGGCAACATTGTTGTCAAGTGTGAGTTTGAGAGCCCCGCTCAAAGCTTGACAGTAGGGGTGTTTCATTGCCTCCTAGTAAAGGAACACCCACTCACATTGGAACTGATCAAAACACACTGGGCCTGTTTTTTTTTTTTTCTTTCCAAACTTAAGAATGTGCATGCAACATGTAATTTCAACTTAAGATTGTGCATGTAACATGCAATTTCCCAAGGACTAATGCACTAACACCTTTATTCTTTCAGACAATATTTTTTTAGGATTCAAACCAACCGTCTCATCCGTCAATCAACTATACATCGGAACTCTGGACATGTTGAATGAGCTAAAATCCCGTGTCTGTATGGCATTCCGTAGACAACCTCAAAAATATGGACCAGAGGTGGTGCAATATGGAATTTGGGGCGAAAGTCCTCCTTCCTCCGTACGGTCACACTTGTGGATCACTGAAGCCACCAAAAATGATGGGGCAAGCGAGTTGTTGGATTTTCTCAAGCAGCGGTTCGATACGAGCAGGAAAACTACACCATTATGTGACATTACACCATGACGCTCCTCTCATTCACAATCCATGACCAAACATAGTGGCAGGCCCTCTAAACGTGCTTTCAACAGAAAAGAGCTCATTTACCTCGGCGACACTTCTGTGTCCACCTAATTTGCTTTGCACATTTCAGTAGTAGCTTATAACTACTAACCTCTCTGTTAGTGTGCTTATGTCCTTTTACGTCGTGTCACTCACGTCGTCTGTCTTGTTTTGTTATGCAATGTGTCTATGTTTCCAGTGTTTAACTAATCGAAAGAGCCCCATATGTGTTCACCTCTTTTTTTTTTATCGGAACCTTATGTGTTCACTTCTTTGCGTAGTGCATAGCGCTAAAAAATCTACTACCGCTTAAGTTCTACTAGTTTTTTTTTCTTCAGAAACTACGTTCGTCATATACGTCCTTTTACTAACTCCTACTACATATACTTTGCACTTGCAATTTATTCTATTCTTGTAAGAACTGTTAATTGCAGTTGAATACCCTACCATCGGTCTGCAGGAGAATATGTCAGCGTCCAACAAAGGAAAATTAATAATCCAACTACTATCCTCTTTGGGCATCACCAATTAAATCGGGCCCATAGAGTTTTCACGTGAACTCTTGCCTGCCCATTCCCTTACAATCAAATGGCGGACCTTTATTTTCAATATGCCGTAATTGCACTAACCCATACCATGGGCCGGCCTTCAATCACCTCTTTGGGCCCACACTCAAATTCGATAAGCAACATCCCCAACTACATTCCACAAAATATGGCACATATGATCTCCTACATTAACATGTGTAATCTTTGAGGTCGTATTACCTCAACTTAGTTCAGTTCAAAGAAAAATACCTCAACTTTGCCACATCCGGGCCTTCATACGCTAGCTACAAAAAATAGAATTCAGGGCTTAATGCTTAATTACAACCTACAAAATATATTGTTCTCAATATCCTCCTGAAAAAAAAAACCCTTGCACCAATCTCAGCACCATAACCCCAAACACTTACTCTCTGTCTTTACCTTTTACCTGTGATTGGTCGAATCATTTCTTCAATATCCTTTAGGAGCCTGCAATGGTGAGCTATTAATTTTGCCAAGAACTGCAATTGTTGGGTGCTATGTGTGTGCCTCACCTACATCAAACACAACAGCCATCTATACTGACTACCACTTCGCATTACACATTCATATATCTAAGAGTGTTCACATTAATGTACAAATGAAATTACTTAACCTCTTCGACCTGCGGAGACTAAAGCTGGTATGGCTTGCAACAGCGGCCCTCCTCTTCCTCTCCCTCTTCTTGGCTTCTTCCTCCCTCATAACTGCCTTGATAGCATTCCTTTCTGCGATTCCCTCTGCCTTCCTGCCGTGCTGCTCCGATATCATCTTTATCATATCCTCAAATTCAATTTCTGAATTATCCCGAATCACTTATCTGTACCTGCTTAAAATTCAGTCTGATCATATGCAACTATCCTTGCTTTTTTTAGTTTCCACATATACCCTTGCTGATGTGTTTATTTTATTAATTTCATGACGCCACGTCAATGCACAAATAAAGACAACATGAATTACCCTTAAACATTTTGTTTCTTTCACTTTTGAAGCTTTGTTTTGCTTGCTTGAACTGGCTGGCCAGTAAGGTATTTATAGTTGAAGAGCTTAAAAATGAGTGGCCAAAATTTCTCCACATGTGAGGTGAACTTATGGATGAAAAATTCACATTTGCCTCATGAGAATGGAAGCTTTTTGCGGTAAAATTTCATGTACTAAGATGCAAAATAAAGAAGAAAAATAATGAATTTGGTCTCATCAATACGGGCTTAAAATTGAGGACATATTTTTGTTGGTAACAAATCTCCATCTAGACTTGAATTTCCTTCCCAATGTATTTGACTCCACCTTATTCAAATAAGCCCATAAGGGCAATTCGAGCATGCAAAGTCCAAACAATGCTTGAACTTACTCACTACAAGAGATATGGTCAATATATCAGTTGGATTGTCTG
Organism: Flueggea neowawraea; assembly: GCA_948243855.1. Lineage (NCBI taxonomy): Eukaryota > Viridiplantae > Streptophyta > Magnoliopsida > Malpighiales > Phyllanthaceae > Flueggea > Flueggea neowawraea. Next base: position 9,798 of record CAODLS011506427.1, read on the forward strand.
CAATATCAATTTTCTTGGTAGAGATGTTACCGTGAGAATAACATCACGATCGAAATGGTACTTCACATCAATGTGCTTCGTCCTTTCATGAAACATTTGATCTTTAATCAATTGAATAGCACTTTGGCTATTGTAATGGACGATAAACACCTTATAATCCAAACTAAGCTTTCCAAATAAACTCTCAACCAAATGGCTTCTATTATAGACTCGATAGCTCCACATGCTTTTCCTCTGTAATGGACAAAGCTATAGTAGACTACAAGTAGCTTTCCAACTAATAATATTATCACCAAGAGTAAATACATGAATCAACATGACCAATGAGATTTTGTATGCTCCTCCCAACTAGAAATAAATCACTACTTGCTAGTGTTCTTTACAGTAATTAGACATAAACATACTGACAAAACTAATTCCATGTGCAATGTCAGGGCGGGTACACACCATTGTATACATGATACTACCAACAATATTTGAGAAGGCACAAGTGACATGTAGGCAATGTCCTTTACTGATTGTGACGACATAGCCACAAAAGGTCTAAAATTAGTAGTAAATGGAGTACTTACAGGTTTAGCATTTTTTATGTTGAAACGCCCGAAAACTTTCTCGAAAAAACTCTTCTAAGTTAGATTAATTTTACCTATAGTTCTATCTCATGCAGATTGTTTCCTCAAGTTCAAAATGCAAGAAAGCAGTCTTAACATCCAATTGTTCGAACTCTAAATTATTCATAGCAACCAAAGCTAGCCATGCATGCAATAGAGATATGTTTAACAACAAAAGAAAACACATTATTAAAGTTAAACACATTATTAAAGTTAACGCCATATACCTAACTATAGCCCTTTGCAACCAATCGTGCGTCGAATTTTCCATCTTTCTTCTTAAATACCCATTTAGAGCCAACAATTTTCTTGTCTATAAGTGGTTTGACTAGCTCCCAAGTTTTATTCTTATGAAAAAAAACTCCATCTTTTCATGCATAACAACCTACCACATCATAAAATTACCACAAGAAATAGCTTCTAAATTTGTACAAGCATCACCTATTCCATTTTTTTCTTACTCTACAGCTAATGCATATACAACATAATGCCAAGCTAGTTTCCTTCTCTGTCTAGGCATCTTATTTTTAGCAAGCGTATTGCTCCATATCTGTCAATTCATTTGCCTAATCAAGATCAACAATTGAACTAGGCTATGTTGTAGAAGATTTTGTGTGGAGTTTGTACTCTCCACATCAGACTTCACCTGCTCATATACATTCTTCACACTGGTATTAGAGCTAGAAGACTCTCTTGTTGGATGAAGCATAACAAACTCATCAAAACACAACATCTCTACTCAATACAGATTTAGGTGATTTTGGATCAAGGTACCAAACCTTGTATCCTTATACGCCAGTAGGACAACCAATGAGTTTACCCCTTTTGGATTGGTTTAGAATCCAATTTTCCATCATCGATATAAACATTAACAGGGCATCCAAATACCCATAGTTCTGTGATTTCAAAAAAAAAAAAAACCCATAGTTCTGTATTATTAGAAGAGTGACCATACCCGCACCTCTTCTTGAGTCTTGTAGTCAACAAAAGCATTGGAAGAATGATTCACCAAATAATAGGCTGTAAAACCTGCTTCTGCTCAGAATTCTTTTAGATAGGTCAAAATTGGTTTTGTGAACTCTTGCACGAAAATTGACTCTTTTCTGTTTGCCAAAGAGACAATGCTTATAGAATTGTAACTTCCTCGATCAACATTGTTTGGCCTTTCTCAATCATATGCTTAGTCTTATATGCCATAATCTAGTGACATATATCTCTAACATGGAGGAAGATATGACAGTTGTTTCTATAATGGTAGATCCTTCCAATGTAATATACGCTCTTATACCAGTTTTGTGGGGCTTCAAGACAAAAAATTATGTGGTTTGGCATAAGCCTACATCCACGTATGAGGAAGGAGTGAAAAATTCACAAATGAGGATGAGGAGTAAAATTACCTAAAGAGTAAAAATCGAAACCCCAAAGCCCAAACCCAATTTTAACCAAATGTTTCTATCTAAAATGTACAAAATTCAGTTATAAGGACTTAACTAAAATTCTGTACCTGAAAAAGGACTAAATGCATAGAAAGCCCACCGACATTCGAAACCGCCACCACTCTAAATGTTTTGTTGCTCTCATTTTTTAAGCTTGTTTTGCTTGCTTGAAGTGGCCGATCAATTGGGGTATTTATGGTTGAAAAGCTTTAAAATGAGTTTCCAAAATGGACTTAGTAGCATCAACATGGGCTAAAGAATTCAAGGCATATTTTTCTAACCAATTGGACGGATCTACCATCACGAGCACATCTGTAGTATCTTCCTCTATACTAGGGACAAATGTCACCAGATTATGGGATATGAGACTAAGACATATGATCGAGAAAGGCTTGGCAATGACGATCAAGGGAAGACTTCTTTCTAGTAAGAGCGCATCCAAGTTTGAGTTTTGTGAGCATTGTCTCTTTAGCAAAAAGAAGAGAGTCAGTTTCAGCATAGGAGTTCAAAGAGCCAAAGACACTCTTGATTATATTTACTCATACCACTTTGTTAGGATTTGAGCATAGAAGCAAAAATTATTTGCAAATGATAATGATAAAATAGAGAATTAAACAAAATAATGGAGACAGATTTTTACGTGGTTCCGTATAAGCCTAGATCCACGGGCAAGGGAAAAGTAAAAAATTCGCTAACCAGAATGAGAAGCACAAATATGTGGAGTGTAACAATCAAAACCCAAAACCCAACTAGAACCAAAGGTTCTCTCTCAAAATGTATAAAATTTAGCTATAGAGACTAAATTAAAATTTGTATCTAAATGTGAGACTAAATTTGTAGAGAGCCTCCGACCTCCTAAACTGCCATCAATGCAAATGTCTTGTTGCTCTCGCTTTTGAAGCTTGTTTTGCTTGCTTGAAGTGGCCAGCCAATAAGGGTATTTATAGTTGAAGATCTTCAATGTAAGTGACTAAAATTTCTCTATATTTGAGGTGAACTTGTGGAAGCTTCTTGTGGTGAAATTTCATGTGCTAAGATGGACAATGAAGAAGAAAAATACTGGATCAGAGCTCATCAACATGGGCTAACGAATTAAAAACGTCTGTTAAAAAAATAAAAATTGGAACGAGTTACCTTTATTAGCACAATGGTGGTATCTGTCTCAATGCAAGAGACGAACGTCACCAAATTATGAAATATGAGACTAGGGCTTATGAATGAGAAAGGCCTGACAATGTTGAGCAAGATAGGTTTTCTTTCAAGTCAGAGTACTTTCAAGCTAGGTTTTTGAGAGTATTGTCTATTTGGCGAATAGAAGATAGTTGGTTTCAATATAGGAGTTCACGAAATCAAAAGTACTCTTGATTATATCCACTCGTACTAATTGGTTACAATTTGAGTGCTCAAAAAATTATTTTGGGATGGTAACGACAAATTAGAGAAATAAGCAAAAATAATTGAGAGAGAAATTTACATGTTCAACGTAAGCATACATCCACGGATAGGGGAGGAGTAAAAATCCACTAATATGGATGAGGAGCATAAATATATGGAGAGTAGCGCGTAGAACCCCAAACCCAATTACAGCCAAAAGTTCCACTCTCAAAATGTATAAAACTCAGCTATGGGGTCTAAATTGATATTTTGTACCTAAATCTATGGGGTCTAAATTGATACGTGTAGATAGATTCACGCCTCCGAAACTGATGTCAGTGCTAATGTTTTGTTGCTCTCACTTTTAAGCTTTGTTTTCCTTGCTTGAAGTGGCCGACCAATAGTGGTATTGATATTTTATTTATAGTTAAAGGTATTTATAGTTGCTCAACTTGAAAATAAATCGCTAAAATTTCTCCACGTATGAGGTGAACTTGTGGATGAAAAATCTCATGTGCTAAGATGCACAATAAAAAGAAAAATAATGGACTTGAAAACTTCAAGAGAGACATAAATAAATTTAATTTTTTAATCTTCAATTTTCAGTAATTTGTAGTTTTAGGTTATTATTTTTTAAATATTATAAATAATTATTTTTAAGTGATTAAAAAAAGCAATTTATATTGTCAAAAAAAAATTTAACGAAACGAAAAAAAAGATACTATATTATTATTGTTAGTGTTATTATTGAATGCTACTACAATCATGTGACTCGAGCCAAACAAGGGCCCTTAAGCTAGTTGTTATGTATATCGGAAAAAAAAAGAGACGGCTATACATACTCGCCAGCTATGCAAAAAGCATATAGGTAGTAACTTAAATGATAGTCTACTAGCGCAAGATCAGGACGATGCCACAAGATACCATAATTTTTTTTATATTATTATAAATATTACAAATTGAAAGATAATGTATGTTCTTGTTCTTTCCTTATTCCATAAGCCCCCGAGATATCATTATTACTTATCACAAATAAAAATAATATAATAAATACAAAACATATATATTTTTAACAACTATGAAATGAAGGAACGATTGACTTTCATTTGGGACGGAAGAAGGCCACCCGAAGGCTAAGCCACAATGAGATTATATGACATAAAAGTTGTTTAAAATTAAAACAAAGTAATGCAATCTCTATGAATTATATAGAATATCATATTAAATTCTGAAAGACTTCTTTGTAAACAATATTTTGAGTATAATTTGTTGAATTGTCATTTTTGTCACATATCAAAATCTTCAATCTAGATTTACTTCTAACTCTTGAAACAACAACATACATCTGTTCATGCGTGAAAACAGGTCGAGACAGATATAATCAAACATGCGAGAGTGATTAACCTTGACTCTTATTGATTGCCATTAGAAAAGATAGTACTAATGGAAACTGTCTCCGTTAGAATTGGAAAGGTAATTTGAGATCTGATGGAGTCAGCACCATGCGAGGGATGATAACACGACTTCCCACATGATTACCGGTTATAATTGTTGCTTCAATCATATGCCGTCCAAGTTGAGATATAATTAACCTTGTACCATTACAAAGCCCTTCAGATTGATCTATATTTAGCAAGAACATGACAGGTACGCCCACCTTCAATGTTAGTTTGTGATTTTGTAATCCCGAAGTAGACATATTGTTCAAAAACTCAGGAGTATAAATATCTTCATTGGAGTAGGAATTTGCATCAACCTTGCATATACTGTCCGAACTTAAATAACATACATTTTCTCCTGGCCATGTTGACATCACATAATCATTCACCTTACCAACAACTTCTAATGTAGGAGAAAGAATGACACGTTGTTGCAAGTATTTGGCATCTCGAGCATTCTCGATAAGATTAGGATACATGCTATCAATAATTGCTTTAAGTGGATCAATAGCGTCTCGAATAAGTATATCATCAGGAATATGAAAATTTACTACACCATCATTTGCCACGCCCACTTTTTCGTCACCGATTTTCAAAATCTATTCTGAAAATGATCTCAACTCATCAACATCTGTTTTTGAATTTCTAATTTGCAATATCATATTTTTTTTGGATAATTTTAAAACCTTGCAGAATTTCCACAGATATGATGAATTGAGAGCGGCTGACACAACATCTTGTTTGTTGCCTTTTGGAATTACAGGCAAAATTTGTCTGAAGGCTCCACAAAAAAACAGTTACTTTTCCATCAAAAGGTACTTTCAAACTATTAGGCATTGTGAACCTCAAGACATCTCTAAGGGCTCTATCTAATGCTTCAAAATATTGTTTGTGTACCATTCGTGCTTCATCCCAAATGATAAGTTGAGCTTTGACAATTAGTTACCAAATTATGGGCATAAAGGTGGTGAGTCGAATATAAAACTGTACTGAAAGAGACTCGAGCAGTGCCAAGTGGATTGGATGGACTTTATGAACCTACAAACTATAAATTACTTACTCGACAAGGAACATAGGAATACATGGACGTATATTTTACCAACCAACTACTGGATTCGAACGTAACAAACTATTCGACCAGAAATTCCATGCATTATGCTGTTCATCGCTTGTTCATCTGCAACAAGAAAATTAATTATATTTAACATTAAAATAATATTACGATTGCGGCTGTCAATTGAAATATTTTCCGAATATAATTAGAAAGACGTTTGGAAGACTAAGTATCAAAAACCTGCCACCAAATGTGAATAATTTCTTAAGACAAAAAATTCCACTAATTTCAAAATATACCATATTACGTGGAATACATTAAGAATGGAATAATGATGGGATAATTTTTTACATATGCCCATCATTCTAGGTACTTGTGCTTTCAGGGGAAATGTTTCATAAATAAAAGAAAATGAACTCTAGATTGAATTATGAAAGTATCCTATAATCAACATATATATTGAAAGAGTCAAATAGATCAGGAGATGATATACTTGTATGCTAGTTTTGCTTGTACTCCACGATGTTGGAAAGAGTGGAAGGAAGAAGAACGAAATATCCTTCTTTCTATGGTGAAGACCGATGGCCTTCTCTTTCCTTGTAGAAAGTGTATCTTTTGTTTGTGTTTTTATTATGTTAAGCCTAAGCCTAATCGAAGTTTAGTAGCATCTATCTATGGAGAGATGATACATGAACCTTCTTACATTCATGAGGAGGGCATCTTATTTCCTATTTAATTAGGGCTTATTCTAATTGAATAAGCGTACGACCATGATACTCATATATTAAATCAACCGTTCACGATTTGCATTGGTGGACCAATTTTTCTAAGATCGCCCACTTGCACATGAAAAATTAATATCCAGTCATGATACTTAATGGAACAAATCTAGTCACGAAAAAGACCTTTAGTCATAGAGACAAATAGACTGCATGACCAACATATGACAAGAGCACTAACACTATACGTCTGTTAAGATATGTAGCCTTTCGTAACATAATCCTACTAAAGGCAGGCGTCATAGAGTAGCTTAGTTTTTCCAGAATAATATGCCATATAAAAACTCAGTCGTGCTAAAAGTGTATGGCTTACCTTAGTTACCTAACACAATCACCGCCTTCCAATCCTTAATCTCAAAAGGCTAATTATTGTTTACTATTTTTTTTCAACTCATATAACATAAAGGATCAGTATGTGAACCATGAAACTTCTGAATGCATCTAAGTTCATCTTCCATCTTACATTATATCATCCATTGTTAATGTTGAAGTGCTTTTCTTGATCAAGATTGAAGCTATTTGATATGTTGATAAATCAAGAAAGAATTATGAAGGATTGGGTGAAGAAAAAGTGGCAAAACGGAGCTTGACAAGGAGGACACGACCGTGTCGCATGTTGTGCAAACCGTGACTTGTTTTCTTCGACACACGGACGAGTGTACCAGACCGTGTCTTTATGCTTCTGTCCGTGTCGTAGTTGACGTGCCCATGTCTTCATTCTAGAACATTTTAGGACATGTTTTATGGTTTGGGTTGCCCTAGTTTGGCTTGTATTCATTGTAAACATATAAATAGATCGATTGGGAACATCTTGGGTGCCTTTTGATGGTCGAGTAAAGTCTTTGAATGCCATTGTAAGCATGTATATTTTTTTTACTCTGAATAGTAGAATTACTTGTGATCTGTCCGTCGGCATAGATCGAATTGATTGAACCACGTAAATCTTGTGTTCTTGTGTGATTGCTCTTTGTTATTCTACATTTTTCTATCGCCGATTTGCCCTGACAAGTGGTATCAGAACTACAGAAGTTTGTTCAAAAATTTTGGGTTCCTTTTTTAGAAAGAAGATGTCTTCGTACAAATTTGAGATTGAGAAATTCAATGGGTCGAATGATTTAAAGCTGTGGAAGCTGAACATGAAGGTGATTCTGGTTCAGCAGAAATGTGAGGAGGCGATTGAAGGTGAAGAGAAACTACCGGTTGAACTGACAGCGGCGCTAAAAATGGAGGCTGTGAAGAGAGCGCTTAATGAAATTCTATTGAGTCTGGCAGATGAATTCTTGTGCGAGGTGGCTGATGAAACTACTGTAACAGACTTGTGGAAGAAGCTGGAGAGTAGGTATCAAAAGAGATCCCGTCAAACAAGCTCTATCAGAAAAGACGGTTGCATACCTTGAAGATGTCAGAAGGCATGTAGGTAAAAGAAGATCTTGATAAATTTAATAGGATTGTATGATTTGAAAGGTGTTGATGTTGACATTGATGATGAGGATCAAACTATGTTTCTATTGCATTCTTTGCCTTATTCGTATGAGAGTTTTGTTGATATTATAATGTATGGTAGAGATGAAATCTAGGTGAATGATGTTAAGGATGCTCTGTTATGTAAAGAATTGAAGAGGTTAACTTTTAGTTCGGGTGGAGACAGAGTGGAGTTCGGGTTAACTGTTAGTAGGGGCAAGGGGATGGGTAAGAACCATGGTTTGAGGTGTTATCACTTTAAATAGATTGGGCATGTGAAAATGAATTGCCCTCATACGAGAAACCGTGGGAAAGCAAGCGCAACAGTTATTCAGAATAATTCTGTGGAGTTTCAGGATAATTCTGATGAGGGAGAGAGCAGTGATGTGCTGACTGTTTCTGCATGTAGATATGAAGATAGCTGGGTTATTGATACTGGTGCAGCTTATCACATGACATTTTTTAGAAAAATATTTGATTCTTTTAAAGAATGGAAAGACAGTGTTAAATTGGGAGATGGTGAGAAGCTGAGTGTTAAGGGTAGTGGATCTTTGAAGATCAGGATGCATGACGAGATGGTCAGGAAACTTGATGCTTGGTAAGTCCCTGGGTTGCGAAGAAATTTGATTTCTGTTGGTGCTTTGTCGAAGCATGGTGATAGGTTGCATTTTAGGCATATTTAATGTTGCATTTTATGTTTATTTTGCATTATAAATTGTTGTTATTCTTGTCTTTTTATGTCTTTTTGCTTCTTTGGTGTTTTAGGTGGAATATTGATGAAATGTGAGGATTTGGAGCGATTTTGGGCATATTTCATCTTAGAGGGCACTTCAGCATGACCATGTTGTAGAGGGAATGAAGACTGGGCTTATTTGTTACTCATTGGGCCGCATGTTTTCACTGTTGGGCCTCGAGATTTGAGCCTATAGGATGTGTGTGAAGGTTGCTAACGTAAATTTGTTGTTGGAACAATTATAGTTACATTATTATTATTATTTTATCAAATTTATTCACATTAGGATTAGGTTTTTGAAGGGGCCACATATAAATACGCTTTTCTATTATTGTTGGCTTATTCTTCCATCTTTTGGATGTGGAACAACAACTCCTTCATTGAATTTTTGGCTTTCATCTCTTATCATGTGTAACTAAACCTCTTTCTAGTTGAGGTATTTCTGAAGTTTGATCCATTAAGGTTGTGAGACTTTTATTTTAATTGTTATAAAGTGTTTTGAGTATTTATTCAGTTTTTGTGCCTGAGTTCCTTTATTATTATTTCTGTTGATTGATTGACAAAGGCCCATTGGTCGACTGATTGAGATAATAAACTGTTGTTTATGATTGATAGTGTGTCATATTAGTCATAATCTAGGTAATACATAACGTGAATTTATGTAGTTTCGGCATTGTTCATTGTTATAGAACTGAATAATCTGGTTTAAATGAATCACGGCGTTTTCGGTTTCATTGGCTAGGATAGGAGTCTCTTTAGTTCTTATTGCTTCCATAGATTAAACCTTGCAGGGCATCCCGATGGTTGTCTAGTTGTTAGGAAAATAGTCTGCAGGGCGTCCCGAGGCTATCAAACAAGTAAGAAGAGATTAGTTAATTAAATGCGTCATCGTTAACTAAAACTCTGCCTATTCGAATGCTTGATTTTTATCTTTCGTGTCTGTGATCAACCGATTGGATTGAACGGAGGAAATACCTTGGCTAGACTTTCTCATTATTGAATTTCTGTTATTTTACTACTGTTACGATTTCATTTCTCATTGCGAATTTTAATATCTGCTTGTTTTTTTTTAATTCTCGATTGTACTCTCATTCAATTCAAATTTATTTTATTTTTCTATTTTAGCATTTAAGCATTTCTGTACCGATCTTTATGGTTCGACCCTACTCATCACTTTACTCATTATTTGTTTCCTGAGAAGTTTAATATTATTTTGGTGGGTTTGACATCCTACCAAATTTGGCATCTTTGCCGGGACCGATTTTTCAGATTTTGTTTATTTGCTTAGCTACTAATCTTTTCTCTATTTTGCATTCATTGTTGACACTGATTGTTAGATCGAAATGGAAATGGCTGACAACAATAATGAAAAACTTGTTGTTCCACCTGCGGCTCCACCTGAGCAAACTCTGAGAGATTTGGTTGCACCTCCTGTGGTTCAACACCCTTTGTATATTCAGTATCAACCTTTGGGTGCTTCGTTTGAGTTGAAATCTGGCTTAATTCACCTTCTACCAAGGTTTCATGGTGTGGAGAATGAGGATCCCAACATACATCTTAAAGATTTCTATATTGTTTGCTCCAGTTTCATTCCTCATGGTATTACAGAAGATCAAATCAAATTGAGAGCTTTTTCTTTCTCATTGGCGGATCGGGCTAAAGAGTGGTTCTTCTATCTACCTCCTGGTTTGATTGACACATGGGCTGATATGGTCAAGTTGTTTCTGGAAAGTTTGTTTCCTACCTCTATAGCTGCAAATTTGAGAAGAGAGATTTGCAGTATCAAACAGAGAGATTCTGAAGCTTTATATGAGTATTGGTAGATATTCAAAAGGATTTGTGCAAACTGCCCTCAACTTGGTATTTCTGAACAACTCATAATTCAATATTTTTATGATGGTCTTCTTCCTTTGGAACACATGATGTTAGATGCTGCTAGTGGTGGTGCAATCATTAGTAAAACACATAGGGAGATTCGAGAATTGATTTCGGTCGTGGCTGCAAATTCACAACAATTCAGTAGCAAGCCTGAATCCACTACTAGGCGTGTCAATGAGGTGAGTACTAAAACTTCTGATTCAAGAATTGATGATATTACCTCTTTGTTGCATCAAACTATATTTGTTGTGAACAAGCTAGCTGTTAGTCAAGGGTAATCAGTTCAGAAAATACAGGTGTGTGGGATATGTGGTGCATAAGGACATCTTACTGATTCGTGTCCCTCACTACAAGATGATTCTTGGGCTCAAGTTAATGCTGTTAATAATTTTAAGGGGCAATCATAAAATAGATATGATTCATACTCTAACAAATACAACCGAGTATGGAGGGACCATCAAAATTTGAGGTCTGAAAATAACAAAAATTCTGCTCAAAATGCTTAGCACCAACAAATGCCACAGACTGATGGGATTCAAACCATTGAAGAAATTGTGAGATTGTTGGCAATTTCAATAAAGGTAAGTATTTCTGAACTGAAAGATCAAATTAGCAAACTAACCACTTCTCTTAACAGGCTTGAAACTCAAGGAAAATTGCCCTCCTAACCTGAGATAAACCCAAGGTAGAATTTTAGTGCAATTGCTCTTCGAAGTGGAAAAGAAATTTCTAGTTTAGACGCGACATCATTTCAGCATGACCATACTGACGCCACTATGACAGAACCAGTGAATTCGAAAAATTCCAAAAAGTTCCAGTAGTGGGGTATCTTGAAAGGCCACATTTTCCACATTGACTGATGAAGAAGAAGAAGGCTTTGGATGATCAACACGTTTCGAAAACACTAAATAATGTTGAGATCAACATTCCTCTGCTTACAGCAATCAAGCAAATACTTAGGTATTGCAAGTTTCTGAAGGAGCTATGCATTGGAATGAACAAATTAAAGGGCAATGAGCGAGTACACATGGGTGAAACAGTCTCAACAGTCTTGCAAAAAAAAAAACCTATTAAAGAGAAAGACCCAGGTATGTTTACTATTCCATACAGAATTGGTAATGTTAGAATAGAATAGGTTATGTTTGATTTAGGAGTTTCAATTAATTTAATGCCTTTGTCTGTTTATTCTACATTAAATCTTGGACCTTTGAAGCAAAATGGTGTTGTACTCACACTTGCTGACCGTTCAAATGTCTTTCCTGAGGTGTTCTAGAGGATGTTTTTGTACAGGTCAACGATTTAGTTTTTTCCTGCAGATTTCTATATTCTAGATATGGATGATAATGGTACTCCCAATTCAAGGATGCTGCTGTTATGAAGACTCTTCCTTAAAATAGCACGCACAATGATAAATGTGTATGAAGGGACTTTGTCAAAGGAGTTCGATGGTGCTAAGATTGAATTCAGTATCAACGAAGCAATGAAGCATCCTAATGATTTTCCTCTGTTTTTGCTGTTAGTTGTGCTAACCCATTAATTGACAGAAAATTTTTTGGAATTGCATGATGATTCTCTACAGGATATTAGTGCAATGATGGTGCAAAATACTAAGGAACTGAAAGTATCTGATAAGGCGACTATGTTATGGCATGGCCTAAGCAAGAAGACGACAAAAGGGGCTCCAAAGGTAAATATTTCTTTACTTGATGCAGCTAAGCATGAGTCTATGTCTGTTAGGATCTGGAAAAAACTTCGCACCAAGAAAAAGAAAGAAAAAAAGAGAGTGCGTGGTGTATGTTCGAAAAGACAATTCTGCCACAATTCATGAGACTTGGCCACCAAAGAAGAATGATCCAGGTGCGAAGCTTTATGTGTTGAATGATGAGAAAGGTTGAATGGTCAACTTCGTCCAGCTAAGACGTCGTAAAAGAAGCGCTTCTTGGAAGACAACCCAAAGTTTTTATTATTTTTGTTTTTTTATTATTTTTATTTTTAATTATTTTAATTATTTTGTTGTTTGTTTGATCTAAAAAATTTTCATGCCTTCATATTTTTAATTTCACAATTTTGAGGATTTAATGGCATTTGTCTTGTAAGTGGTTGTGTTTTGAGGTACAGGTGATGAGAATTATCATTTGATTGGAATAATTAAGCATGGAGAACATACAGAGGAAGAAACACACATCAAAGAGAGACACACACGTTCTGAAAAAAATGCTGGGCACCTCCCAATATGACAACGTTTTGGAAAAAAATTTTGGTGTAGAACAAAACGTTGTCGTACCCAGTGAATTGCTGTCGTTCCAAGCGAAACGCCGTGGGTCATGAAGGTAGCCTTCACTTACCTGCACGACACCATTTTGCAAGGACTAGCACACCCCTCTACACCATGCCGTTTTTGACCCGCCTACATCTGCCGAACGACGACGCCGTTTCAACCAAAACGATGCACTCCAACTTAACCAACTGGCGCAGTTTTGACAAACAAACTCTAATAGATTTGAAACAAGGGCATGCTGTCACCTTCTGTCACGACCCATAGTCGGGCCTGTGACCGGCGTACGAGGCAAACCGTCTATGGAAGCTCGACCCATCCCGGACAAGCCTCTGTGTACATACATTCTACCCGACTTTTCCAAATATTTATTTAAAACATTTATAAAACGTTTATAAATGAAATAAAATCATATATATATATATATATATATATACAATATAGCAAAAATATTAATAAAAATATAAATTCATTAGAGTTAATCCCAAAATACATAAGTGTAGCCTAATATTCCAATAGTAGTCCAATGTGGGAGCTCTATGACAGAACAAAGTAGAGTCCGAACGAGGGAACTCACTATAGTCAAAAGCGCTTCACTAGGTCCGAGACACGGATCAGATGCTGAGCATACAAAATGCCACCTATGAAAGAAGATTAACATAGACAACAGAAGAAAAGGGGTAAAACTCCCTAGTGAGGAAACGACACGTCAAACCGCCTCATACGTGCCTCACAAAGACTGGTTTGAAACCCTTTTTCAAAATACCGCACACATACATAGATACCATATAGTATACACACTATATACATAATACATTTTCTGAAATTCATTTTACCAAAACGTTCGCATCCATATCACATAACATGTATTTAGACAATATATACATATACTCGTGAATTCATAATACGGGACCATAAAATATTTCCATATCCATATAGCAGTGTGGACTCCGCCACATGATTGCTTATAAAAGTGTGTATTTGGCCTGGATACACAGTTATCTCATTACCCCGATAACTAGGGCCTTAACAAAGCATTGGTATACCAAAGGCTACTTCGATCCCGTAGCATAGGTGTCCCCATGTCAAAGTTTGATACATACATAATATTCCACATACAATCATGTATCATCTTTTCCTTTATTCCATCATTTACAAAATACTCTTGAATATATATACCAACATATACTTTATAATTTTCATAGCAAAACATTGGTTTATTAATAATCACATAGTCCAAATTATTAATTAATCCAATACTTATTAGTCAAATTTCATATCATAGCTAGACATATCAAAAATTAATATATCCAATTTGAAGACACAACCTATGTGTCTGAAGCTGTCATTTCACTCACCTGGTATCCAACGCCGAGGACCCAGTCAAACATCGCTAGTAGGTGGTTGCTCGCGCTGGTAGACACACGAAGTTATAAAAAACATAGACATATCATATATCAAAATGCGGTACTAATGCATGGTATGCAAATACAAATGTTAACCCTCGGAGTCATTGACAATCTAACTCAAGAGTGAATCCATCACCCTAGCCCTAAAATATAGCATCTACGTAAAATTACAGTTTGGTCTCCGACCAGTGTAAAATTATTTTTAGTCTCCGAGACTTGACAAATTACAAAACAGTCCTAAAAAACTGTTGGGATTACCAACTAGACATCCATAAGTTAGAATTCTCAAATTCTTATCCTAATTCTTAGAAATAACCAAATACGAAAAAGTCATAGTTTGGTCTATCAGAACCACGGTTTACTCGAGTAAGTCAAAA
>CAODLS011506498.1:0-19386 GCA_948243855.1 Flueggea neowawraea
TTTGTGGTGTTCTTTCCGTTTCCGGTCTAGCTTCCGGAGTAGAATAGTTTTTTTAGCATTACCCAACAGAAAGTTGTACAAATTTTTTTCTTCTCGTAGGAATAATAGAGCAGTACGTTCTTTTATTCTCAAATAACTTCGATAGATGTTACTTCCGGTATTTTTTAGACGAACTAGCTTAATACCCCACGCGTTGCTGTGGGTGTTTAAAGCAATCTCATGCAATTATTAGTTAATGGTTCATATAATTTTTATTTTTATGAAATTTAATTGTAACTTATATTATCTATTTGTTAGGAATTAAGGCAAAAAAACTAAAATGTAAATGGTAAATTATGTTCATTTGTCATCACAATTACACTTGGTATACAAACTTTTGTTCCGATGTTAGAACCTGTCGTGACCAATTAAACGTGTGTTACAATTAAACGTGTTCCATTGCGGATCAAAACTATAAAAAAAATTTCTGCACTTTTTACATCAGACCTTAGGCGAAGCTATATAGAGACAAACACTGGCTCAATCGCTTCCCTGTCCAGTCCTTAAAGT
This sequence comes from Flueggea neowawraea, assembly GCA_948243855.1. Lineage (NCBI taxonomy): Eukaryota > Viridiplantae > Streptophyta > Magnoliopsida > Malpighiales > Phyllanthaceae > Flueggea > Flueggea neowawraea. The sequence goes on from CAODLS011506498.1 coordinate 550, forward strand.
TTGTCATATTTTCTATTTAAGTCCTTCCAATTTTAAAACTAGTTAAGTTAGTCTTTACAACATAATTTCACTAGTTGAATTAAATAAAATTTAATTAAAAATCACAACTAGGAAAACCAAATTTGATAAAATTCAATTACTTTTATTAACACTAACCAATTTCAAATTAATTCATGTCTAAAATCCATTATTTATAGTGCTTCAGAATCAATTTTTTGCCTTATATTTATCGTTACCACTTGATACAAATCCAAACTTCTCCACTGCATCAAACAATATCATATTATTAATAACTTCTACAACTTCATTTGTTGGCGCAATAATCGACCTTTCTTTTAAATAAATATGATCACAATAATTTGCATCAAAATTATCATAAATGGACATGATAAGATGAGTTAACGCATTATTGCCTTGTTGTATCAACATTTCATTGCGTATTTTGGTCAATATTGGGAAAAACGGTTCATCCATAACGAGTGAATCGAACTCGGTCGATCAAGATGTGAACCAAGACTGTGGACAAAGTCAATTGGAAAGCCCAATTCAATTGTGAATAAAATGGACACTTGATCTGTATAGGAGAGCCCATATGACTCAATAATATAAGAAGCCAAATAAACCATTATTAGGGTTGATCCATTCAAGAAAATAAATTAGAGACTTTCCTAAAACATCAGAGAAAGAAACATTCTCTCTACAAGAGAGAAAGACCGATGCCTCTTTCACCAAGAAGAAGAAAAATCGTTCTTTCGTCCCCCCCCACCAACTCCTGCACTGATTCCTTGTGGCATTTAGATTACGAACAAATCGAACACTCCTGTCCATGACACGACCATAGTTTGTTTGTGAGATCAATACACATTTGTTCTTGTTCTATACTGTTCATTCTGCTGCCTCGAGGTTAGTAACTTGAACGAATTAATTATATTAATCGTTGGTTAGATCGGTATAGCTCACCTTCATTGCATTTAAATCGAATTTGAGCAATTATTACTTTATATAAAAATGTATTTCCTGTGCCACCATGTCCATATAAAAAACACAATAGGAAATGCGCCGCACCTCAATTCGTTGCTGACGTGGCATCATGAATTGAATAAAAAAGTCCACGTTGGCAAGGGTAATGATGAAAAGAGTAATGGTATGTTGTAGGCAAAGGGCAAAGAGGTAATTTTGCAGGAGAAAAACTGCATGGCCAGATTAAAGTGCACACTAGATTGTCAGAAGATGTAGTAAATAACTATAATACCCTAGCCACTTTTCCTTCTCATCTCTCTCTCTGTCTTCTTCTCTCTCTAACCCATCCTCTCTCTCCCTCCCTCCCTCCCTACTCCTTCTTTCTCTCTCGGTCTCTCTCTCAGTCTCTCTATTCGTCTCTCACTCGTCTTTCTGAATCAAAGCTCAGATTTTCTAACACAACAATTTGAAAAAGAAAGTATTGACAATTCAATCCCTATTGCAGCCCACACTTGGTCTTGCGTTGAGTATGCTTATTGATGTGCTTTTATGAATTGGAAATTTGCTTTTCTTTTTTGCTTTTTCTTACTTCTGTTTTGTATGAGCTAGAGGTTTGAAGTTTCAATGAAATTTTAATTCTGTTAACTGATTCACTTCTTGAGTACTTGCTTGTTCCCTGTGAAATTTGTAGAATTTGGTTTCAGAACTTTTAAAAGTGTTCTTTCCACTGCAACTTGCATATTCAATTCTTAGATGTTTTGTTATACTTTTGTTTTTGATTTTTTTTACTATGCTTATTGCCGTGTTGTTATGAACTGGAATTTTGCTTTTTTTTTTTAGTTTTATTGTACTTTTGTTTTGAATGAGCTAGAGGTTTAAAGTTTCAATTTTCATTTTAATTTCGTAGACTAATTTGCTTCTTAGTGATAATTGAGTACTCGCTTGTTCACAGTGAAATTTTTAGAATTTGGGTTCGTAACTTTTAATTCAGTTATTTCCACTTTAACCTGTATATTCAATTCCCAGCTGATATGTTATACATTTTCCTTTTCATTTTTTTTTTTGACAATAGTTGCTATTAGGTGTTAAAAATGCTTCAAAAATTTTAAAGATATATAGTCCACTTTTCGAGTTATATCTGTCAAATTGAGGTGTAAATTTGGTTTGCAGTTGCTTTGTCTGTGGAATTGAGGTGTAAAAATGCTTCAAAAATTTTAAAGATAGACGGCACAAATGCGACTAAGGACGAACTGTAGAAGCCATGATTTGGGTCTAGGGTTTTTTCTAAGGTGAAGGGAGGGAAAAGGCGAAGATGTAAGAGCGATTAAGATGAAGGGAGAGAAAAGAGAGATGGGTGGCGAAGGTTGAGTGAAGTCAAAGAGAGAGAATGAGGTGAGAATGGCTGAGAGAGTGAGAGAGAGATGAGAAAGGAGGAATGGTTAGAAAATTGAAAGAAAAAAAAACAATTGTTATGGCGTATTGGTATTTTCTCAAACAAATTCTAAAGGCACATTTTAAGGTAGAAATTTGCAATGAAGAGATTCTATAAGAAATCTAAATTAGTAATATGCAGTGAACAGATTCTGTACAAAGGTGCACATGTTTTGTACACCTAAATTTCATGTTAGATACACCTATATTTCAACATAAAATTTAGGTATGCAAAGATGTACACAATATGAAATTTAGGTGTGCAACATGAAACTTCGAACACCCTTGAACACCTTTGTGCACCTATAAACACCTTTGAACACCTTTGTATACCTATAAACACCTATGCATACCTTTAAACACCTATGAATACCCTTGAATACTTATGTACACCTATGAACACCCTTCAACATCTTTGTTTGAAGTTTAGTGTTTGAATTGTATGGTATATAGTTTATGGTATATTATGTAGACGTTACAAGTAATTTAATTGAGTTTATAGTATATAGTTTAAGGTATAATATATAAGGTATATAGTTTAGATACACCTTTGAAGACCTTTGTATACCTATGAACATATTTGAAAACCTATAAACACCTTTGAACACCTACCTATGAACACTTATGTACACCTTTGAACACTTATGTAAACCTTTGAACACTTATGTACACCTTTGAACAACTATGAACATCTTTGAACAATTATGTACACCTTTGAACACCTATGTACACCTATGAACACCTTTGAACATCTATGCACACCTATGAACACCTACGAGTACCTTTGAACAACTATGAGCACCTTTCAGCACCTATGAACATCTTTGAACACCTTCGAACACTTATGAACACCTTTATACACCTATGAACACCTATGTACATGTTTGAACACCTATGTACACCTCTGAACACTTATGTACACCTTTGAACACCTATATACACCTTTGAACACCTATGTACACTTATGCACACCTTTGAACACCTATGAACACCTTTGAAAACTTATGTAAACCTATGAACATCTATGAACTCCTATGTATACCTATGTATACCTTTGAACAACAATGAAAAACTATGAACACCTTTGAATACCTATGAACATCTTTGAACACCTTTAAACACATATGAACACCTTTGTACACCTATGTACAACTATGAACACATATGTACACTTGTAAACACCTTTGTACACCTATGAACACCTTTGAACAACTATGAACACATTTGAACACCTATGAACATCTTTGAACGCCTTTGAACACATCTGTACACCTATGTACATCTTTGAACACCTATGCACACCTATGTACAACTATGAACACCTTTGAACACCTATGAACACCTTTAAATGCTTATGTTGACCTATGTACACCTTTGAACATCTATGTATACCTATATAGATCTTTGAACACCTCTGAAAGCCTATGTACACCTTTGTACACCTATGTAGACCTTTGAACACATTTGAACGCCTATGTACACCTATATAGATATTTAAACACCTTTGTACGCCTATGTACACCTTTGTACACCTATGTAGACCTTTGAACACCTATGAACACCTTTGAACGCCTATGTACACCTATATAGATATTTGAACACCTTTGAACGCCTATGTACACCTTTGAACACCTATGAACGCCTATGTACACCTATATAGACATTTGAACACCTCTGAACGCCTATGTAGACCTTTGAACACCTATGAACACTTTTGAACACCTATGTACACCTTTGAACGCCTATGCACACCTTTGTACATCTATGTAGATATTTGAACACCTATGAACACCTTTGTACAACTACAAACACCTTTATACAACTACGAACACCTTTGAACGCTTATGAAAACCTATGTACACCTTTGAACTCCATTGAATAACAATGAACACCTTTGAACCCATACGTACACCTATGAACACATATGTACACCTATGTGCACCTTTGAACACCTATGTACACATTTGAACATCTATGTACACCTTTGAACATCTATGTACACTTTTGAACACCTATGTACACCTTTGAACATCTTTGAACAACTATGAACACCTCTGAACACCTATGAAGATCTTTGTACACCTATGTGCACTTTTAAATATTTATGAACATCTTTGTACACCTTTGAACAACTATGAACACCTTTGAACACCTATTAAATTTAGGTGTACAAAACATGAAATTTAGATGTACAAAACATTAAATATAGGTGAACAAAGGTGTACACAAGATGAAATTTAAATGTACAAAGATGTACAAAACATGATACTGAGTTTAGGGTGTATGATATAAGTAATATATTTTAAGATATAGAATATAAGATATAAATTTTAGAGTGTACACTATAGTATATTACAACTCACAAGTACTTTAATCGAGTTTAGGATTTAGAGTTTAGAATATATGATATAAATAATGTAGTTTAAATTATATAATATAAGGTACATAAAGTTTAGAGTATACACTATAGTATACTCACAAGTATTTTAATCGATTTTAGAATATAGAGTTTAATGTATATGATATAAGTAATATAGTTTAAGGTATATAATATAATATATAAAGTTTAGAGTGTATACTATGTTAATAACAATTAGTGTGTACTTAATGTTAATAACATTTAGTGTGTGCTAGTTTAGTGTTTGAAGTTTAGGATATATAGTTTATAGTATGTAGACGTTACAAGTAGTTTAACTGAGTTTATAGTATAGAGTTTAAGGTATAATATATAAGGTATATCGTTTAGGGCATAAACCATAACATATTATAACTTACAAAAGTTTAATTAAGCTAAGGATATAGAGTTTATAGTATTGAAGGGTCTAAACAAGGTTGATTTCAATCTAGGCTCACACCGCTAAGTTGTTTCTTAGGCTAAAAAAAACTTTTGAACACCTTTGTACACCTAAATTTCAACAAAATTTCATGTTGTGTACAACTTTGTACACCTAAATTTTATATTGATTCAACATGAAATTTAGGTGTACTAAGGTATACAACATGAAATTTAGGTATACCAATGTATACAACATGAAATTTAGGCATGCAAAGGTTATGAAATTTAGATGTATAAAAGTGTAAACAACCTGAAATTTAGGTGTATAGATCTAAAAATTAGTTGTACAAAGGTGTACACAACAAATTTAGGTGGAAGGATGGACTTGCCTACTTCTTCTAGCAAGATTATTTATTTGACAATAATAAAAAATTATGGGTATATTTATTTTGGATAATAATTTTTATTTTTTCATTTTTATGTTGTTTTATTTCTTAAAAATTGTAAATTTAGTTCATAGAAACTTTTGTATTCGATAGAGAATAAGTAAAAATTTTGAACAATTTATAAAAAAAAAATTATTTCTGTTTTCTATTTCTTAAACAGGCCCGCTGTTTTTTTACTTAAATTATGAAACTGATATATATATATATATATATATATATATATATATATATATATATGAATTTTTTTTGAGACAAAATGAGACAATTTTTTGGATTTGAGGTGAAGATGGAATTCAAATTAAATATATGATTCAGGAAGAGAAAAGAGGACTTATTTAGTTTGGAAAATTATTTTTATTTATTTTAGAAAAAAATTAAATAATATTTGATTTTTTTTTCAATTTCCTATTATTCTTTTTTCGATTTCTATTTTTCCATTTTCTAAAATTTGGAAAAAGAAATTCAAAAAAAAAAAACTAAAGTTTCAAGCACGTATTGTTTTCTATCTTCTTCAACATCTGTCTCTCTCTCTTTTCACTCTCATTTCTCGTTCTTCCTGTCATCTCTTCTTCGGTTTTTTTCTCGCACCATTTTTACCTGTTCAAAGCTCTCTTTCTTCTATTCCCCTTTCATTCTCTGCCTCTCTTTTCTCTCTCATGAAAATATTAAATCACTTGAACCACATTTATTGCTAGTCCTCCATTACATAGCTGTGCATGTACTCTTAGAAGTACATGACTGTCCTCCATTATTTAGAACAAAACGGATTGGCCTGACAAACTTATCCAAAAATGGACTTCACGCTTCCGTGAAAGTTCTTGTCTTTATTTCTCATTAGACTTCAATCCTCTGATCTACTCCATACTTATGGAACCCTCTGAACCCAAAACTCAAGTTTACTCTGTCTGGGCAGTTCTGCCTGATGACATGGCAGCCAGATTCAAGAAGCTGATGGAAGGCCTGGGATCGAAGTTTGGAGGGCCGCAGTTTCAGCCCCACGTCACCGTTGTGGGGCTATTAGTCTAACCGAGCAGGACGCTCTGGACAGGTTGAGATCTGCCTATGATGGTCTTAAGGCTTGCCATGTTGTCGTTGATCGTGTTGCCACTGGGGCTTTCTTCTATCAATGTGTTTTCTTGCTGCTGCATTCGACGCCGAAGGAAGTAGAAGCTAGTTCACATTGTTGTGGGCAATTTGGGTACGGAGAAATACTCCGTACATGCCGCACCTTAGCCTCCTGTACACAGATCTAACTGAGGAGGAGAAAGAAAAAGGCTCAAGACAAAGCTAATAGTCTTGCTGGGTATGCAGTTACATCACAACCATATGGGTTGTTCTGGTGTATTTGTATGCGAGTGCATCCTGCAAAAGTAGCAGCTTTTTTTCGTCATAGTAGAGGTTTTATTCCTGTATTTTTCTAATATCATGGAATTGGAATAACTTGAATATTTCGTATTTGGTTTTGATAAAAAAAATTATCAAAAAATGAACAGAAGAACACTTCAACGTTCGGTTATCTCCATCACCACTGCACAAACCCAACGATAACCACCATGAAGCAACGACTTCTCGCCTGAAGCCCTTGCCACTGTTACCACAACTCTTTGTTTCCACCGTCAATTCCCTTCCTTTCTTTCTCATTCCAAAGAACCTAACACTTTTCTCCACCCATCACAGCTTCTCTCCACTCCTCCACTACTACCCAGCACTCGCAACATCAGTTGACAACTAGAGAGAGAAGGCAACTGAGGAATGAGAGGAAAGACAGCAAATCATGACATGATTGGAGAGAAGACGTGGAGGAGGGCTCATAAAGCCTCCAATTTTAATGCCTCATTAAGTATAATATTCTCAAAAGTGGAATCCTTACTTTTTTTACATGTATCTGTAATTGTCTTTTTTCGGTCGACTCACTTTACTAATTCTTTAAAGGGAACGACTAGGTGGAGCCGGTGGCTCCATAAACACTGTAGAGCTATTTTATCTTTTAGTGCCATATAAAAGAAGATTGTAATGTCAAATTTATCCGGGATAATCGAGTGGTGAAGGTATATTATCTTTAATGTGAAGTTGTGTGTTCGAATTCATTGGGCTCACTCTCATAATGTTGAATTGATCAGACTTCTACTACTCATTTTCGATTAGGTGTTACAGTGAGTACACTAGTGCACAAACCCAAATTAGTTGTCGATGTTAGCTATGACTTTTGAAAACATTTCGTAGCAGGGAGGTTTATTTGCCTATATGTTCACGCCCAACAAGGTATGCTACCTACTGGTCGTTTCGACTCCTTTTTTTTCGGCAAAAAAATGTCAAATTTATCCTTCAATTTATTTTGAAAGACTTCATTTTTGTTTGTTTTAAGGCTGTTTGTAACGCGTCTAGGAATTAGTTCCCAATTTCTAGACGCGTTGATGGAGACGCGTTGATGTGTCCTCATCACCTAGCCTGTCCTCCGTTTGGAGGACGGGCTATGAACTCTGGGTGTGGGGAGAATAAAATAATAGCTAAAACTTTTAAAATAATAATTAAAAATTTTATTTTAGTCTATGTTATTAAAGTTATGATATTTTTATCCCTTTTTCTATTTTGAGTTATTTTATTATCTTAATTCTTATTATTTAAAATTATTTTTTCCCTCTTTCTCATTTAATTCAATAAATAAAATTGTTAGAGTAATTAATAAATATACATGAATTGATTAATTTTTTAAATTATTTTTAATTTTTAACTTGAATTATTTGTTTTAAATATATTGGTAGCATTTATTTGTTATTTTTGGTTTGATAATAGTTTCTTGAAATTTAAATTTATAAATACCTTGTATTATTTTTAATATTATTGTAATATTTTTTTATTTTTATAATAAATTTATTTTTTTAATACAATATTATTTTTTATTTTAATGTAATTATTTATATTTAATGAATTTGGGATAAAAAAATATTAAATAAAGTCGTAGATAAAAGTTGTAGGATTAAAATTAAATTGTGGTTAATGAAAAGCTGAGTAGGCGTCCCACAAAACTCTTACTGGGACCCTAGGTTACTGATAAAAAAATTGAGAAATTAAAAACTGAGAATTTTAATAAAATAATAATAAAAATATTAAATATACATCTTACAAGACGACTTTAAAGACTTTAAATTACAAACAGACTTAGACGAGTGGATTTGGCTCTTGAGTAATGATTACATTATTAAGGGAGAGGTAGGAGAGAGGCCGTAGGTGTTAGATTTCTGAGAGAGGCTAAGTATTTAATTGTGGCAGTAAAGGGCTATGGTTCTGGATGACCTAAAGAGGGAAAACAACCATTAGGACTTGTTAGCCTTTTTTTTCTATTCAACCTATGGCAGATAAGAGTTTATATATTTTTTAATTATAAAAATATGCGGTGATATAATTTTTTATGTAATACAAAATAAAGTAAAATTCTAATTTTGTTATTTTTCAAAATATTGTGTAATTAAAAAAATAATGTTATTTTATATATTAAAATATCTCAAAAAAGTTACAGCATGCTATACACTACTGTCTAATTACCAAACAAGTGTATTGTGTATTTTTTTATTGCATGTACTCTCAATATGCTTTATACGACTACTTGTGAGACAAGTTCTAAGCGGAAGCAACAAACACCAACAACAGTTTTACTTCTGACATGTGATGTGAGGATATGTTGAGATTTTTAGTTATAATTTTGATTAGAAATCGTGTGTAATTGCATATGTAATGTCTATAAACTAGGAGATTTACATTGCAGGAAAGGATATGTTAGTAGTACTTTCTTTCCTGCATCAGTAAGATGATGTGCTTTTATTTTTGCTTGCCCCAATTTGTATTTTGTGTTTTCATGGAGATGATGAAATGCTTAAGGCTATGTTTAGTTGTATAAAACATTTTCTATTTACATTTTCCAATTTCCTTCTCCTTTTCATAGTTTTCCACATTTTTCTTTTCCACTAAAAACTAAAAACCAATTGACGCCCAGCATTAAGCACTTGGTGCTTAATAAGAACCATGCAGTATCATGTTTTCCATCGAGGAAATTACACCCATTTCTTTTTTTGTCATTTTGATTTCACATATGCAACAAGGAGGGATTATATAGGCTGTTATAAAATATTTTGATTTACATTTCACAAATACAACAATTTATATCCAGATTCTCTCTACTCAAACCTTCTCTCACCCAATTTTCTTTCTCTCTCTTCTCTTTTTTCTCTGTTTCACTCCTTTGTCTTTGCCTCCCTTCCTCTATTGTCTCTCTCTCGACTAACTTCTCTCTCTTTCTCTTTCTCGACTCTCACTTCTCTCGCTCTCCTCTATTCATTGATAAGATTGGAGAAACTATCGCCCGACTTCGCGGTGAGGTCGACAAATAGCGGTGCAACGTTGCTCTGCCTGTCGATATGGGTGAAGTTCCTAGAATTGCTGTCTGCAAAGCAACACCATTGGAGGTTATCCTCAATCCAAACTGCCTTCCACGATCTATGAAAATTAAGCAACAAAAGAACCCAGGAGCTTTGTTTTAATTTAAGGAAGTTGTCTTGAAAAAGTTCTTGAAAAGTTAGGTGAGCTTGCTATTATAAATATGTAGCATGTGTGAATGAAAAATATTAGAAAGGAGAGGAGTTTTATGTTTGTATTGGAAATGAAGAAGAAACCAAAAAAACAAAGAAATCTGTTTTTTCTAATCTTTGTTTTGTTGCTTTAAATCATTTTGAGTTTTTCTTTTCTTTTTAACCTCTGCTCCTCCAATCTCTAAGACGAGAGTGAGGGGAGAAAAAATGGTGACATTTTGGGTCTAAAATTGTGTCACAGTGCCTAGAATAATGAAGTTGAATGAATCCAAATTAAATCAACTAAATCAATTGAAAAAATTTGAGTTGTACTTGTTATATACTCGCTTTGTTCTTGGTTTGTTCTCATAATTTATCTGAGTAATAAAGAAAGAATTAAAATATTTGTATTTGCTTTGTTTTCATTTGTACTCATAATATTGTTTTGACTTGTACTCATTTTTATTGGTGTTTGTTCTCGTTTTATTCTCATTTGTTTGTTTTACTCGGTTTGTACTCGTATTGTTCTCGGTTTGTACACACTTTAACTGGTCAACGCGTGGTCAACTTTCCGACACTTGGACAACACACGGTCAAACTAAGATATTTTTGTGAATATTTATTATGTGTTTCTATTTTTAATAAGTTTTTGATATATTATTGTATTTGTAAATTTTGTCTTTTTTTATTATATATTTGTGTGCTTGTCCTTTTTCCATTTGGAGAACACGGGACTTGTAATAAAGAGAAAAGTGGGAAACACGAAAATAATGGAGTTGTTTAGTTAAAAAAATTGTCCATTATTTTTTAGAAAACTAGAAAATAAAAATAAAAAAATAAAAAAATTGTTCAAAACTCTCATACTAGTTTTTATCAAAGTAAACGCTAAATAATTTGAGTAAAACCGAATTTTTTTTTAAAAAATCTTCTCAAACTATATGATGTTGTATGCTATATAGCCGCTCTAAGTTGAGGAAGAATATTTTTGCTTCAAACTCAAAAAAGAAAAAAACAGATCCATGAAATTAAAGAGCCACATGGCAGTGTGTGAGGCCTGCAGGCAACCAAACATGCCACCAATAAATTATGCGATGCCACATACACCACCATGCAACCATCCAACCCATCCTTTACATTTTATTGTCCACTCCTCCACATTCCTAATTCCTCGACTGCTCCAATGCGACTTTCGTTTAATAGGTCATGGCCGGCCTTTTCAATCTCTTACTCACTGCTTCATTTAAATTTTAAACCAAATTAATCGATAATTAGAGTATGGTACATTCACATGTCTTTTATAAGCATATTACATTAGTATTGAAGTCGTCTAGCTAAATTAAATCAAATCATGTTAGATTTTTTAAATAAAATAAGCAGCGTTGGACTTCTAATCAAATGAAATGTACAATAGTGAATTATGAATATGTCTCAATAAAAAGGCAACCATATTTAAAATCATCATGTTCTAATTCAATTTCACTTTGGATGAAATGTGGTCGGATAAAAATAGACTTGTAGTTTTATCAAAAAAAGAAACTCTGTTTTTTAAAAAAGAAAATAAAAAAGAGATTTGGTGAGATCCCTAACGCGTCATTACTCCAGCGAATTCTGTACCAAAACACGGAGAATTCGAATTTGGTTGCCGAAAGGCGAGATTCTTGCCTTTGTGCTGTGACTTACCAATTTCGAGAAATAGGCGGCACCGCTTTCCTCGCAAGTCGCAACCCTTTAAAAAACTTCTAAATCAAGTTTTTTTTCTCTGTTTTTACTCAAAAACGATGGATTAATTAACCCATCACACCCCCACCTGTCATCATCTAATAAATATCTTTCGGTGCCTTAGCTTTGTTGTCAAGACACCCAAAAGAAAATCATACAAACTTGTTCTTGAACACTTGAGAACCAACACCCTTTTGTTTCTTCTCTTTTCTGCTACTGTTACATTGCTTGGTTGTTGCAAAGTCTGCATCAGAAATATCAAATCAGGTAAGCTTTAAACACCAACACCACAGTGTATAGTTATTTTACTTTTTTTTTCTTTTGCTTATTCTGTTTTTTATTTTTCGTTTTTGGATGGGTAACGTAAAGCATTGAATTGAATTTACTATGGAGTCAATCTCTGTTTCTTCTTTCCACTGACTTGACTTTTGCGTTTTCACACTTTCGTCCGTTTCGGTCACACCACAGTGTATCGATTTATTCTTCTTCTCACTTAGCAAGGAAACTGTTGATCTACTTTCCCCTTTCTAACGCCGCTTTGGAATTGTTTTCTTTTTTTATTGAACTTTTTTATAGTTTAAAACATCCACATAGTTCACGAGAATCAAATGACTAAATCGATATTGTTTAAGTTTGCGTAAAGAAGGGTTTTGTTTGTTGTATATGAAGGAATCGAGGCCGAATCGCTGAACCAGTGTGGGTTGATTTTGGAGTGAGATGAAAGTGAATTAGAGGGTGACGGTGCCATCTCTCCTGCGACAGTAATCAAAATGGACGGTAAGGATGACCCTGAGACTGGACGACGAGGTGTGGACGATGAGGATTCGTCCAGTCCTTTCTACTTTGCCAGCACCAAAAACGCCCCTATTGATCGTCTTCGCCGCTGGAGAGTATGTACTTTCCTCTTTCCTTTTTTAGATTCTTTTCTGAGGGTTTGCACTGGTAATATTTCTGTGCTTGTGTTCATCTGTGGGCTTCGAGTATTGTTTTTGGGAAATTCTTATGATATTACAGTGAACTATTTATAATTGATAACTTCGATTTTTGTTGATAATCTTTTTATATTAACTTATTTTATGAGGAATCTGGATTGCAATATCTATTGGGCTGACATAAATATGTCATATGGGATTTGTAGCAAGCTGCGCTCGTGCTTAATGCTTCTCGTCGATTCAGATACACTTTGGACTTGAAAAAGGAAGAGGAGAAGAAGCAAATATTGAGGAAGATTAGAGCACATGCTCAAGCCATAAGAGTAGAATTCCTAATATTTCAGACTTTAAGTTGTTGTCTTCCATGTTTAGCTTTCAATGACTTATTTAGCTTTTGTTTTGTGCTGTGTTAGGCTGCTTATCTTTTCAAACTGGCCGGGGAGCAAGAAAATGGTACTCCTTTTCCGTGCCTTTTTTTTTTTTGCTGAATGTCTGTTAAGCATTGTTTCTGTCATTCAGTATGTTTTTGAAATATATAGTGTTTGGGGCTGTATGACATGGTAGAAATTAAAAACTTTACCGGCTTCAATAATTTGTCAATTGCTTCTTGATGTGTGCCAATATTTGGCCTTTAATGAAATGCGTGCAGCTGGATATAAATTTGTCATTATTTTGTTGGTAACAAAGTTTTTTGATAAGTTTGTTAGTAGCGAAGTTTGTTTAAGAAACATTAAAGGGCATGTTTTTGTGTCTTTGGAATCTGTAAGTAGTTGATTTGATCTCCAGCTCCTGATTCCTGTTACAACTTGTAATTTTTTGAAGAACCCTAGGCAGTTGGCCTTTCCTTGACTATACTCACCATTTCACGGAAGATACACCACACATACCGATTGCTAACATCAGATCTTACTGTGCGTCACTCTGCTCACATTTATCACATTGACCTCTCGTTTGGTTCAATGAAATGGAATAGTAGAATTAGTTTGCAAATGAATTCTTGTATTTGTTATGCAGCAATGTAGAATGTGAACTCAATTGAATTCCATTTAATTACGTTTTCTTTTACAATTCTAAGATATTCATTTGTTGTGTTTCAAGAATGCCCTTTGTGTTGATATATTGAACTTAAATAAGAATAACAGGCACTTATAATTAAAATTGCGTAATGAGAACCTGAACTTGGAAATTTGTTCATCTTGTTTGTAAGCATCAACTAACAAATACACATATTAACATCAAAATAGCATGATACTCGTAACTTGATTTTTCTTATTAATTATATTTCAATCAAGAATTGAAACAAAGTACAATATAAATTTACAGTAACTTTTTCCATTAAATAACTGTCGAAATCTACACATAAAAAATGATAAAAACGGAGTAACAAGTTTGTTCCTGAGCTCAACTTTGAACTGCATGGTGTTTAAAGAAAAGGATTTTCTTTCAGCTGCATTCCGTCGGTTCCTTTTCTCTGAGAAACACTTAAAGTGGTGCCAGTTATATTCATTATGATCATTTTTATCACAGGTTCTGGAGAACAACCACCAACCCCCAAAGATTTTTCAATTTCACAAGATCAACTTTCTGCGATGACAAGAGATCATAATTTTAATGCTTTGCAAGAACGTGGAGGAGTGAGTCTACCTCATGTATTTTCTTTGAGATGTAACAGTCTACCTTTAGCACCTATTTGACAATTTTTTCCTTTTTATACAGGTAAAAGGGTTATCAAATGTTTTGAAAACAAATCTAGAGAAGGGGATTCATGGAGATGATGCTGATTTACTAAAAAGGAAAAATGCATTTGGGTCAAACACGTATCCTCAGAAAAAAGGGAGGAGCTTCTGGGTATTGCTAATTAAAGATTTACATTGAAGTTTTAGCTTTGTGTATTCATTTTGATTTTTTTCCCCACTACATAATCTGCTGTAGTGATATAGTTTACTGATTTTTTTTTTTATTCTATTTCTGGTAGATGTTTCTTTGGGAGGCTTGGCAAGATCTTACTTTGATTATATTGATGATAGCTGCAGTGGCTTCTCTAGTGCTTGGTATAAAAACTGAGGTGAGTTTACATGAATACGCGAGCTTCAAGTCTTTATAATTTCTGTTGATACCGGGTCTTGCTAGTATTCCTGGAGACTTTTATGTGCCTGGTTGTTCCTAAATATTTAATTTCTTTACTTGAAGGGTATTAAGGAAGGATGGTATGATGGAACCAGCATTGCTTTTGCAGTTATTCTTGTCATAGTTGTAACAGGTTTGGTGATGAATTCATTTACACCTTTTATGCATCTAAGTTTTTTGTTGGCTCTTTGATGCTGTACTCGTCTGATTTATGCAAGTGTCCTGTTATGGTTTGCTATATGTTATAACTTCTGTTGAATGGGTCATCAATTCTGTTTCAACAGCTCTATATTTGGCACAGCTGTTTCTAGCCCAAACAATGCTGTGTCATATCCTAATGCCTTCTGGCATGTGCTTTTAGAAATCACATTGTCTTTGTCACAGATTTCTTGTATTAGATTGATGTAGTATCGTTGAATTTGCATGGGCAGTTAGTTTATGTATATGCATATTAAACCTCAGAAGTACCATAATCTTTCATTTATTTGCTGCTGAAAATTGTGTAATGAGGTTCACTGACAATTAACTTCTGACATTGCAAACATGGGCCCCATTTCATATGGCTGGATAGGCTTTTAGACGTATTAGACAGCTATAGTTCAACTTGAAGGAGTTTGTCTGTCTGGATATATCTTTGTCCTTATAATAAAAGAATATATAGTTCAATTACTTGTATAATCCTATGCAAATTTCTGATTGTTTACAAGAAGATTTTTGAGCTGTTATATACTGGTTATCAAATTTGGCTTTAGATACTTGTACATTTTCGTTCATCAAGAAACTATGTCTTTACCTGTTTACTTTATTTTAGTAGACTTCCAAAAGAGTTCTTTTATTCTCCTGGTTACTTTTAAGTAAAAGAAATGGTGCAATGATCATGTTGCTCAGATTCTTCTGTATGACAGTAACCGAAGTTGTGGTGGTAATCAATAACTTTAAGGAGAGAGGGTCCATCTTGTTTGTAATTAATTTTATTTCTTCTTGATATATTCCTTTTCAGTAATGCTAACTCAAAATGTCATGATGCCATTAATCCTTCACAAAAGGAAGTCATGCACTGATTCGTTGCTCTTTTCTACCTTCAGCTGTAAGTGATTACAAACAGTCGCTTCAGTTTCAAAATTTAAATGAGGAGAAGAGGAATATACATTTGCAGGTGTGTGTTTCTTTAATGGAAATCCTTTTTTGATTTTGACGTATGAGGTATCCCTCGATGTTTTACATGCTTCAATGGATGTCCTAGTTTTTGGTCTACCAAAAGAAGTTGTTTATTTCAAATATCATTATCTTCTGTATTTATAGTTGATGAAACTTGTATAGGTTATCAGAGGTGGTAGAAGAGTTGAAGTTTCAATTTATGATATTGTCGTGGGTGATGTTGTTCCCCTTAACATTGGTAACCAAGTAGGTTTCCCCTACCACCTTTTTTCATATCCATTTTTTAACTTGTAGTTGATTTGACCTTTTTGCTGTTTCTTAGGTACCTGCTGACGGAATTTTAATTTCTGGTCACTCTCTTGCTATTGATGAATCTAGCATGACTGGAGAAAGCAAGATTGTAAGGTTTTGCATCAATAGTTTAGCATGATGCTTCATCTTTTTTTCGTATTCACTCGGTGGTCAATATTTTTATTTTTTCAGGTTCATAAGAATTCTAGGGAACCATTTCTGATGTCTGGTTGCAAAGTTGCAGATGGTAGTGGCACTATGCTGGTAATTTTGTGATTCTCTGTTGATATTATAGCTCTCACTAGAGAAATATATTGATTTGGATTTCTTATTTTCAACCTGTTGAAGTGTTTTTTGGACAAAAACGAATATCAGAAATTAGTTGTGATCGTTATTTAAGGGGCTTCAGTCAGTGAGATGTAGTGGAGTTTTGAGGATAGTGGGAAAGAAGACAGAAAAACAGGGATTTTCATTCTAGGATTTTTTGGTCCCACTATCATGCCTTGTGCTGTTTTATTGTTTTGATACCTGTAAACAAGCGGTCTTGTTGTAATCATAGTGGTATTGTGTACACCTATTACTGTAGCCAATTGGCCCGACGCAGCCCCTTCTATTAAGTAATGATAAGTGATCAGTTAGCCAACCTATAAGCAGACACTGTCCTACTTCAAGCTGATTTCAATTTGTGGGATAATATTTTAATTTATTTTTTTTTTCCGCTTTCTTAGCGTTTTGTCATCTGAACTGCAGAGTGGGAAGGGAAAGACATGCAAGATTGTTTCAAGAGTTCTTTTTCAAAATGAAAACTTTCGTACTTAAAATGGGATTCTTAATCATCTTTTGTGTTAGAGAAATTTCTTCAAATTCAAGCATAAGAGAAGTTAGAAAAGAAGTTGGGAAGTACTTTTATTGTCAACAGAAAAAATGTTTGACAAATATAAGCTTAGGATTTTTGTATTTCTCCTGAAATTATTTTAAGCTTCTGGATAGTTTTTTAGGTCTTTTTTTATAGAATAGTCAAAGTGCATCAGGTTAATGTTTCAGCATTCACCCACAAGGCTGGCGCACTTGTTATATCCACTTGCTGTAGTTTTCTTGGATTTTTAGCTAGGTATGCATCTAATTGACAGGTTACAAGTGTTGGAATTAACACTGAATGGGGGTTACTGATGGCTAGTATTTCAGAAGACACTGGTGAAGAAACACCTTTGCAGGTTAGTTTTCTTGAAGACCAGATGTTATAGTTTATGTTTTACATGTCATGTTTATCACTCCTTAAGTGGATTCTGACAGGTGCGACTAAATGGGGTTGCAACTTTTATTGGTATCGTTGGACTTACAGTAGCTTTTGCTGTCTTGGTTGTGCTTTTGGCTCGGTAAATGTTCTCTCTCTCCGTCTTCCTCATCCCACGCTCCCTCCCTCCCGCTTCCAGTGCTTGTGTGCAGTTTCGTGTGTTTTTACCTTTGTAAATTTTTATTTGACAGATATTTTACTGGCCATACAAAAAATCCAGATGGAAGTGTTCAGTTTAAAGCAGGAAAGACAAGTGCCAGTGATGCTGTAGATGGGGCCATTAAAATACTCACTGTTGCAGTATGACTATTTCTTAATGAACACCCTTTGAATATATAATTTTCTTTCAATAAACTCTATTGGTTGTATATTAGGTCACGATCGTTGTAGTTGCAGTACCTGAAGGACTCCCTTTAGCTGTTACTTTAACGTAAGTTTCTCCCGCTAAAAGTTTCCCAAGTGTTCTAGCAATATGTATGTGGTCAAACATCAAACATATGATTTTGTTTTGCATAGTGGCAATATTTGTTCAGTAACAACATGTTGTCCATCATTTTCTTTCAATATTTGTTCACCATGCATTCTCAGTTGGAGAAATTCTATTTTTCTGTGTCTTATGCTTTTTTATTTTTTTTTCTTTGATCTAGTCTTGCCTATTCAATGAGAAAAATGATGGCAGACAAGGCATTGGTATGTATGATTTTATTTTTCTGTTCGTGCTGAATAGACACTTCAGTAGCTTATGATAAGTTATATTGCAGGTGCGCAGGCTTTCTGCATGTGAAACAATGGGCTCTGCAACAACTATCTGCAGTGATAAGACTGGAACCTTAACCTTGAATCAGGTAAATAATTATTTAACAGGTTTTAGTCATTTTGAATGGTATTTTTTTTAAAAAAATTATGTGCAAGGGAGGTACAAAAGGACTATTTAACGTAACAGTAAATTTTTTTTTTTTTTTTACAAATTCTACTTTTTACAAAGCAAAGCAGTAACAGAAAATCAACCTACATTTAGGTTAGGTATTTAACTTGCATTGATGCCATTAATTATTGGTAAACTACTTGGTTTCAAAAAATAATCCAGCTTAACTGTAAGTTTGTACGGGATAGGAACGAGTTGGCTTCTTCTTCTATTTCT